>JARKHS020025935.1:0-200993 GCA_030143305.2 Amblyomma americanum | reverse complement strand
ATAGTGGCAGACATGGTGCGCAAGCGTGACCGTCAAGGCGACCTGCTCGGCAAATGTGCTATCAAAGGCTAAGAGCCGGTGACTTTTCACGCTGGGCGCCAGTTGTGGGTTTCTCAATAGGCACAGGCCACTACCCACCGCGGGTTCGAGCTTCGCGCGAGCCAAGGGCCCCGATCAGCCGTCACCACACGCACCCTGGGGCACCGCTGCGGCGGCGTTCAACCTCTGCAGAGAGGAGAGCGGCTCGCCGCAAGAAACAGGCCTCCAAGTTCACAAAGGAGACGTTTATTGACGCCGTCCTCCAGCGGTACATACACACACTCAACAGTCACCCCGTCCCGGGGCGCGCTCAGAGCAAGGCTCCGGTGCGCGCTCGGGGCAACAAGAGAAATGCGCGCCGCTAGCACGTCTCTGCAGGAGATTGTCCCCGCGGCAGTGCTGTGATCTCTCTCGTGTCGGCCGTTGGGCCGTTCGCGAGAGAGAGTGGGCAGTCAACGCAAGGTGCCCCTGTCAGAGGTCGTTGGACCCCTGGACAGGCTCGAGCCGCGACGGATCGAGGACCCACGCTGGCGAGCTCGAGTATGAACTGGTCCGAACGGCAGAGGCCGGCCCGGACGAACAGTAACGTACGCACCTTACGCTGTCTCGGAGGGGTCTCTCTCTCTGGGCCCCGCTCGGACGGTCGCGCGCCGCGCGACCACCCCAAACGGGTCCCGAATTCCCGCCAAAAGTCACCAATGGCAAAGGCCCTTGGGAAGCCGGGGGCGGAGCTGCAGCCGAATGACAGCGATTAGCCACCAGCCGTCTCTCCGCCGCCCGAGGCGGGAGAAAGGGAAAGAGAGCGACGGGGGATGCAGCGCAGACGCCACGGCGGGAATCTAGCAGGCTTCCCACAGTGTACAATTAACAAGTGTCTGCTTCTCGTCATTACAAAGGCGGAATAAATGCCCTGAAGAAATTTGCACCGCCTATGCAGCCTCTTATTTCACATAACTAATAAATGCTCTGATGTTGCTGATATGTAAGAGAGCCATCAGAGATCTAGGTCGAGGAGTTTCCGCTCTCGAGGACGAGTGAATGGCGATCATGCGATCCCGATGATCTTTCAGTAGAGCACTCGTGTGGCAGTGCACAATGCTGCTCCAAATACCTGAGTTCCAGTCTTTAGCGCAATCAATTGTCAGAAGTCTAATTTTACTTTCCGCAAATAGTCTTCTTCGGCGCTCAACGCGTTCCGTCACCACCAAGGTACACATCCCTTATCTCAAGCAGAGAAGAAAGCCATACTTTGTTTTTTCGAAGGCCCCTGAAAGCGCTGCGGAAGATGGCTATCAAGAGCTTGCATTATGTAGAGTACATTGCGGTGAACGATCATTGCGCGTAGAAGGATTCAAAAGCAAGCCATTAATTTACAGCACATTTTAAAAACATAACCTTTTCCGCCCTGAAGCGTGCTCACCAAATCGTTTAACACTGGTTACGTCACCAGAGAAGGGCTATCACTGGTTCCTCATGCCAAAGTGACGCCATTCATTTACTAATCTAAAAACGGCTGGACATTTTATGTTTTACATTTTCTGAAACTTTTCTCAATTAAGGAAGAAATGCAGCGGTTCATATGTATGTTTACGCGGTCTGTGCGTGGTTTGCCCACTTACTCGCGGCCGACAAAATATTGATAGCAATAATACATCCGTTGTCGCAAAAAGTGGAAAACATTACCAGGATTATATATAGCAGAATTTTTGTTTTCAACCTCCAAGGAAGCGCGTGTCGAGTTAACGATAAACGTGCCTTAGTGCCATGAAGAAAGAACTTGGTTAAAGAAATTCCTATATTATGCGGGGAGTCACATCAGTCAGACAGGCTGATGTGTGCACATAAGTTTACAGGAACAGGCGAAATATTTAGAAGCGTTAGTGGTTTCGCCTGAGCAATGTATAAAGATGGTAAAAGTTGTCACCCAGTCCTTTCAGTCGCGGTTTACCTAGGACTTCACGTCATCCAAGATTAATCGAGAAATTATACAGGCGAGTGCATATTTTAGGTCAAACTGAGCACAGTGTCAGCCAGCTGTCCATCATGTTAGCAAAGCGCAATTCTTGCTTTTTTAAAAGCGGAGTTGTTAGCTGCGCCTTCGACGCATTATTCAATAAGATGCTTTCGTCGGTATTGTTTTTACATGATGGCGTTGTGCTTTGCTGCTTGTCATTGCTACGCTATGTTTGCAACTTCCAATACAGCAAACCTGCGAGTGCAGCTTATAGGCTGCATTTTATTGTTCAAAAGGACAGCAGCTTTGTCAATTTCTTGATTTGCTAGCAAAACTGAGGACGAAAAAGTGTAAAGAGTGGTTCGCCTGCAAACATTGGAAAATACGTAGATATAAAAACAGGAAGGTGGAGATCACTTTTTAGTTTATTTTTGTAAAGAATGCTTCGTCTGCAAACATTGGAAAATACGTAGATATAAAACAGAAAGGTGGAGATCGCTTTTTAGTTTATTTTTGCTGAATTTGCGCACTGAGCTTAGTTCCATGGCCAGGAGTTAGCGTCGTATACTTCATCCATAGAGAGTTCGAAGTCGGGCTACTCCACACCACACTGTTCCTTGGTCATGCAGGGTCCACTATAATCATATAGGTATTTGCCTTTGTAGCAGACACACTCGCTATCGGGGCTGACGGTGCACAGATCACCAAGGAACTCCTTCGGGCATACGCATTTCTCACAGTTCTCCTCCGCGGCTGCAAACAGGTCACAAACACGTTTCAGTTTCATTACTTTGCACACCTGCTTGAAGGCGATCTTTAGAAAGCGCAAAGTTTGAATTTTCTGTGAGCTAGGTTAATTAAACTAATTTCAGTCGCATATTGATATCAATTTTTTGGGGTGTAGTTTTCCAAACGCACAGTCCGACTTTACGCAGTGTCCGACTTTACCTTACGTCAGCGATCGATTGAGGCTAGGCTCGTCGTTATTACTGTATATCGCTCTGTTGATGTTCCTCTTGCAACGAGAAAAAAGGACCTGGATAATCAGATATCTGATTTTACAAAAACAGAAAGCAAGATAGAAACGAGGGAAATAATTTTCATGATGCAATCTATTTAGTTCCCTTTCTCAGCGCACTGAGATCAACAACGAATGTTAACCGTTGCTCGCCTGCGGCTCAACATGAAGCCGAAAACATTAGAAAATTTATGTGCGAATGGTATCGTGCAGCAAAAGCGAGAATATTTCTTTGGCGTTTCTGTGTCACTCTTTTTCGGAGTTGATTCTGAGGCAAATGTCAGGCAATCCGTTCCACTTCGACCACAGGCCACATGACAGGTATGAATGAGCAGTTGAGGTTTGAACAGCTGAGATGATATTTAGTGCATTCTTCTTTAGAGGAAGCCCAGAATTTTTTCTGACCTGACTTTTGCCACTATTTCTTCTTGCTTCTCTCTTGCTTTTTCTGCTGTTTTTTCTTTCTTTCCTAGGTTGGTTGTAATGACGCCACCAGGTCACGTGACCTCTATCAACATTATTTTTTTCCTACGAACATTAAGGACCAGGTCTCACAATCTGCTTGGCCATTTGCGACGATATTACGAGGTAACGAGAATTCTCAATCCGTTGGGCTGGCTACAAACCCCATGGTGGGGACGTTGTGCGCCCATCAGAAGGTTGCTTCACCTCTCTCGAGAAGTCACCTAAATTTGTGAAACATTGCGCTAATTTGCGGAACCTGGAGTCCATTGCAATCGCATTTAAAAAAAATATGAATGGCTAGTTACGCATGTGACCCGCCGCGGTGGCTCAGTGGTTAGAGCGCTCGGCTACTATTCCGCAGTTCCCGGGTTCGAACACGACCGTGGCGGCTGCGTTCTTATGGAAGCAAAACGCTAGGGCGCCCATGTGTTGTGCGATGTCAGTGCACGTTAAAGATCCCCAGGTGGTCGAAATTACTGCGGAGCCCTCCACTACGTACACCTCTTTCTTCCTTTGTTATTTCAATCTCTCCTTTATCCGTTCCCTTCAGCGCGGTTCAGGTGTCCAACGATATACGAGACAGATACTGCGCCATTTCCTTTCCCCCAAAACAAATTGTTATTGTTATTATTATTATTATTATTACGCATGTATTACGAGTATGTTTCAGCGTTTTCTGTAGTGTGAGAGCAAAGAATATTTATAGTGTTGTCGCCTAATTTAATAGGTTTCCATCAGATCCTCGAGTGCAAAAACAGCAAGGGGCGTCGCCTTGTGCTTCATGCTTCTTCCCCACCGTATCGCCAGCCTTTTTGTGAAAAGTACACTGCCGCAGTTAAGAGAAGCGGCGTCCAGGTCTATGCAAGGGTGGCATAGGGAGCCGCCGATACCAGCGCTCCCGTCAAAAGGGTTTACTGGCGTGCAACAACTTTGTGTGATTCTGTGGTTTTTGGTACAGACGGTAGCGACCCTGATAACGCCACAAGCAATAAACAAGGAAAGAGGAGCTAAGGCATTGATAACGTTCGCTTAAGAAGATGGCTTGCCGAGGATCAAGAGACTGCAGGCACATGCAGCACCTATAAAAAATCTGGCAGGGACCCCGAAGAGGTCAGAGCAGTTGAAGCAGAAGACACTTCCGCGGATGGTCAGCGCTGACAAAAAAACGCAAATGCACTTTTTATTTATTGTAGGCTCGATAATATGTGCTGAAAATGGCGAGGCGACGTGACAGAAGACAATGACGAGGACATAAATCTGACGCCTCAGATGATCTAACGTTCTAAAATATTTACGAAGCCATACACCTAACTGGAATCCAAACCAACCCCGTTCGAGGACAGAAATCTGACAACTAAGAAGATCTAAGGTTCTAACATTCACGAAGCCATAGCCCTAACTGGAATTCATACCAACCCCGTACGAGGAACGACATCTGACACCTAATATGATCTAAAGCTCTAAAATATTTCCGAAGCCATAGACGTTACCGGAATTCAAACCAACCCCGTTCTAGGAATGTAATCTGACATCTAAGGTGGTCTAAAGCTCTAAAATATTTCCAAAGCCATAAACCTAACTGGAATTAAAACCAACCCCGTTGGAGGACAGACAATTGACACCTAACATGATCTCACGTTCTAAAATATTTCGGAAGCCATATACCTAACTGGAACTCAAACCAACCCCGTTCGGGGAAAGAAGTCTGACACCTAAGATGATCTGACGTTATAAAATTATTGCGAAGCTATAGACCTAACTGGAATTAAAACCAACCACAATGGAGGACAGAAAACTGACACCTAACATGATCTAACGTTCTGAAGAAGGAAGGAAGAAAGGGAATTTTAATGAAAGAAAGGCGGAGAGGTCGGCCGGTGGTAACAGGGCCCTGGCCTGCTACTCCACACAGGGGAAAGGGAAGAGGAGGAAAAGGAAAGTGTGAATGAAGGCTGATGATGGCATAATACAATGAGTTTCACGGGTGATGTCTATGCACACGCACACACACACACACACACACACACAACACTGGCTGGCGCTCGCATCGCGGTTACTGGACACACATAAAACTCAAAACTGGTGTCTGCAACACAACACCGACACATGTCATTAACCATGTAGGTTGTGCACAGGCGGTCACAAACGAGTATCCAGGCCTGTTTCACACAAAAAGTTGAGCAGGGCTTTTGTCACACGCCACCAATCAGAACGTCTCGTCCTTGCGCCCAGAAGAGTTTCCTCAGAGAGAGGGCGAGAGTCCAGGTTTTTCACGGTCGCCTCCAGTGTTTTTCTTTCAGAAGTATACTTCGGGCACACGCAAAGAAGGTGTCCAATAGTCTCTGGTGTGTTGCACTGTGCGCAATTTGGGCTACTTTCGATGCCGATCTTGTGAAGATAGTGTTTGGTGTAGGCAACGCCAAGCCGTAGCCGGTGGAGTAAAGTCCCATGACGTCGCACCACCACAGATGGGAAATGTAATCGTGAGCCAGCGTCAAGCTTACACACGCGGTCCTGTTGATGACTCGGATCATGCCAGTGCGACTGCATTGCCGCCTGCAATAAATGCGCCAACAAGGCTCCAATGTCTGATCTTGAAAAGGCTATCTCAATGAAAGCACCATCACTATGTGCCATCCGAGCCTCGGCGTCAGCACGCTCGTTTCCCGCTATGCCGCAATGGCTCGGTATCCATTGAAACTTTATGATATGGCCGCGGTGGAAAGCCTCGGCTAACAAAAGCACAATCTGTTGAACCAGCTGCTCGCATGCTCTTGGTTTTAGATAAGTTTGTACGACCTGTAATGCCGATCTCGAGTCGCAGATTATAGTCCATTGCTGCGCTGGCTGGTGACCAATATAAAGGACGGCTTCTCGTATGGCTGCCAATTCGGTTGCCGTAGAGGACGTTTTGTGCATGAGCCTGAAACGGTGACATGAGGCATTTCCTGGCACTATCACCGCTGCAGCTGAAGAAGTGGTCGTAACGGATCCGTCCACGAAAACATGCTGGGTGTTAGTATACATAGATGTAATGTATGACAGCGCCAGCTGTTTCAGTCCGACTGTTGGAATGTGCGTTTTCTTTGTTATCCCTGGGATTGTTGTCCGTATAGATGGTTTTGGTACTGCCCAAAGTGGCACCTCCGCAATCTGGTGTGGCGCGTAGTTCGAAGGCAGCGCATTGCGCTGCATCCAAAGGGCTCTGGAAAAGGCTGCATCTGGACGCACCGCACTAATGTTAGTCAGGGGGTGATGACGATGCCTGGTCAGATGCCGCAAATGCACACGAAGTGGCTCCTGTTGAAAATAAATTCGTGCTGGGCAGGCGCGGGCCTCATAAAATGTGCCCCATGTAGAAGTTTTACATGGCAAACCAAAGCATACTCTTAAAGCACGAGCCTGCGCGCTTTCAAGCACACGCAGGCCTGATAGTCTGACCCCCGAGAGAACGGGTGCACTGTATCTGAGAAGGCCGACTACCAGCGCCTGGTACACGTGTAGTAAAGATCGCTCAGAGGGACCCCAACATTTTCCTGCCATACACCGCACAATGCTTGCAAAGCTGTCGAGCTTTTTCTTGAGCACAGAAATGTGCTTCGTCCAGGACAGGTCACGGTCTATCGTAACACCTAAGAATTTGTGATGTGTTACGTAGGGAACAATTTGGCCGTCGATTGTGACCGGATACCACGCCATTATCTTGCGTGTGAAAGCCAATGTTACGCTTTTAGTTGGCGAAAGTTCAAGCCCCTGACGGCGCAAGTACGCAGACGTAATGGACACCGAACGCTGCAATCTTGCTTGCACTTGGGGACGCGTGACACTTGACGTCCAGATGCAAATATCGTCTGCGTTTGTTTGAAAAGGCCAATGAGCACGAGATTGAACAACGTTGGACTGAGCACTCCTCCCTGAGGAATACCACAAGCAACATGATGATCTGCTGTGTCACCTTCAAGAGTCTCCATGTAGACTGTCCGGTTTGTCAAATAGCTTGCAATCCAATTGTGTAGACGTCCGCCTATACCACATTCTTCGAGTGCATTTAGTACTGCATCATGCTGAACATTATCGAATGCGCCCTTTATGTCGAGGAAAAGAGCAGCAGTCAACCTGTGACGGCGTTTTTCATGTTCTACCGTTGACACGAGATCAATCACACTGTCGATGGCAGACCGGCCTTTGCGGAAACCCGTCATTGTGGAAGGGTATAGCCCATGTTTTTCAAGGAACCATTCTAGACGGGTTAGCACCATACGCTCCATCGTCTTGCCAATACAACTTGCCAGAGCTACTGGTCTGTAGGATGTTAATGTGAGTGGCGATTTCCCTGGTTTGAGCAAGGCCACAATGCGGCTTCTTTTCCACTGCTGTGGTACAGTGGCAGAGGCCCAAGAGTGGTTGAACAATGTTAAGAGGGCTTCCATTACCTGTGGGCCTAGATGACGAAGCGCATTGTATGTTATTCCATCAGGTCCTGGGGATGAAGGATGCATGCAAGCAGAAAGAGCTGCTTTCAGTTCTTGAATTGTGAAGGGGATGTCCAGTCGATCGTCCACCGTGGGGGGAGCACATCTATGCTGCCGAGGTAAAGAAGCGCTTCCGGCAATTCTCGAGCAGAAATCCTCCGCCACCTCTAGTTCTTGCCGTCTATCATGAAGTGCCAATGCACGGAAAGGGTGTTTCTGCTGGGGAAATGTCGGCAGTGCTCGAACAACGTGCCAGATTGTGGAGAGTGGTTTGCGGGGATCCAATCTGCTGCAAAATGACCGCCACCGTTGTTTGCCTAGGTTCTCCAAATAGCGCTGTATTTGCTTCTGGGCACGTCGAGAGGCCCGGAGATCCGAGACATCCTTTGTCCTCCGGTATTTTCTTTCTGCGCGCCGACGAATCGCCCGAAGCTGCGCGTAGATCACATCCACTGGTGCTGTGGAATTTGGCGCTGAGATATTGCGTGTTGCATCGTGCATGGCCGAAATAATACGCTGTTCCACATCTGTTGGATCAGCGAGTTTCCCACAGGTTTTTTCTAGAACAATGCGGAAAGCACTCCAGTCGGTGCAACGTATTTTGGCATTTGGAAGACGGTGAAACCACCGTAGCTGCACATACGTCGGTATGTGGTCACTTCCATAACTTTCAATATCAGCACACCACGTTGCGAACGATGACAGGCGCCTGGATACAAATGCAAGGTCCAGGCAGCTGCTGTAGGTAGTCCCGCGTAGAAATGTCGGCGTGCCATCATTGAGCAAAACGAGACCTGCATTGTTCATGAACGTGGCGATATCCCGTCCTCGAACGTTCGTAACGGCGCTTCCCCAGCCGTGGTGATGCGCATTGAAATCTCCTACTATTATATGGGGTTCCGAAACGCTGTCAAGTAGCGATTGTAGTCGTAGGGCATCAAATCGACCCCTTGGTGGTATGTAGCCACCTATAATAGAGATTGTGCGCCCATTCAAAGTCACAGTGATTGCTACATACTCGTTGCTACTGCCCCCAGGAATTTGATGCCGAACGTAAGTGAGGTCACGACGGACGCATAGTAGTACCTTGCTCAAATGCCCAGCCGCTTCAGAGAGGAAACTTTCA
Organism: Amblyomma americanum; assembly: GCA_030143305.2. NCBI lineage: Eukaryota > Metazoa > Arthropoda > Arachnida > Ixodida > Ixodidae > Amblyomma > Amblyomma americanum. The sequence continues at coordinate 191,919 of JARKHS020025935.1, read as the reverse complement.
TAACCGGACAGTCGAAAAGGAGATGTGATATTAGGCTCACATATTACACGCACCGGAAATCCTGAGATCTGCTAGGCGGCCTCGCAGACCTCGAGCATTCCATTGTAATACTGCCGATCGAGAGATTCTCTCCTGCAGTGAGGGTGCTGACGACGGTAGAGCCATAATTTTGACTGCTATTAAAGGGTGGCAAGCACCGGTTCAATAGCGTCTAAAATTTGGACAGCAGCCTTAGCAATTGGCGTGTCCACTCCAGCAATTATCAGCCGTAAGGTGCCTATCAGCTGTTTCAGCATCGCCCTGATTTGATCATCTGTTGTCGACACAGCCGGCGGACGCACAGGCGGACGTGTCACAGAGCTTACAGTACGCGATGGTAGAAGTGGCCACTCTGCGGGGTCCTCCTGGGGGGTTGTCAGTCTTGGCTCTTGCGGAGCTGGAGGCAGTGGCTTTTGCGCGGCAGAGCGGTCTCGGTCCTCCTGATGTGTTGACACGTCATTTACTGAGCTCAATTTCTTCTGCCGACTTCGTGTCCTCCTCCTGGAGCGACGTACTGCGATTGCTGCTTCTCGGTGAGTAGAATGGTCTCTCACCATTTTCTTCAAGATCTTCATCTCTGTTTTCACCTTCGGACATTCCCTAGATGTTGCCTCATGAGGACCTTTGCAGTTGGCACAAACTGGAGACTCAATCGTACATGTAGGTCCATCGTGCACGCCACCACAACGCGGACATGTTTTCGTGCTCGTACACGCAGCACTTACATGTCCAATCTTCTGGCATTTTCGGCACTGCACCGGTCGGGGCACATAAGGACGCACTGGGTGCCTCACAAAACCCACTTTCACATGCGATGGTAAAGTAGTACCCTCAAACACTAGTTTGACACACCGTGATTTGCCGAAACGATGGATGTCAGTTATGCGAACAGAACTTGATAGCAGTTGCACCAAGTCCATATCCGTGATCTCTATGTCCACGTCAGAAATCACACCAGCAGTAGTGTTAAGTCCATGAGCGAAGAACGAGCGGACTCGTATGTTGCCAAGGACAGACACGGTCTTCAACTTATCCAGGGTTGCCCGGCTAGAGACATCAACAGAGAGGATATTCCTTCTTGCGTTAATACGCACTTCTTTGACTTGGCCCGGAACCAGTCGTTGAAGAAGAAGAGTCAAAGTCTGCCTGTTGATGGAGTTGAGATTCTCTTCCTCAACAGGCATGTATGAAATTGTGTAAGTGAGAGATTGCTCACTTACATTGGCATCGTTGGTTGTTTTCTTGCTCACACTGGATTGGTGAGGCATCGTCGCTGGCACAATGGACTTGTTAGCCCGCTTCGTACACACACTGGGCCCAAACTCAGTCGGGGTTTTGGAAAGCTTCCTCTTCAGGCGCCGACTCACAATCTCGGTGTAGCCTCCGTCGAACTCCATGTCATCCGAGGCAGAGAAACTGGACGATCCCGGGAGCTCTGAGGGGAGATCCATACTGCATCCAGGCTGATCTGTGCAGTTCACACTGCTAGCCACAGAAGGCAGCAGAGGCGGCGGGTCATCCGCCATCGCCTGGGACGGCGAGGTTGCCTTGAAGGCTACAGAAGCACAAAGTATTTCAAAAAAACAGGAGCTCGATCAAGAGATGCTGCCGTTCGCAGCGCTCTTCTTCTTCTGAATTATTTCTGAATTATTTCGGAAGCCATAGACCTAACTGTAATTCAAATCAACCCCGTTCGAAGGAACGCATGTTCTCTTTGTTAACACATAGCCAACTGTTATAGTGCTTTTTGGCGGCTAAGTTGATACGTCATTTAGAAACAAATGTCAAGCACTGAAGTGAGGGACACAGGAAAAAAACACACAACAGAACACAAGCGCGTTTGTCGTGCAGTTTTTTTCTGTATTTATCTTTTTAGCACACGACATTTTCTCGAAATTAGACCACTGCTGCCAATGCCTCGGTACCATGGGTGTTTGGCTCAATAACATTCACAACCACTTACTCGCATTCCCACTCATGTCACCTCAAACTCACAACCACTCACTCACGTCAGCTTACTTACACTCATGACCACTCGCTATTGCAACCACTCATTCACACTCATAGTCATGCCCACTCGCGCTCACTGCCACTCACCCACAATCGCACTCACACGAACATTTATGTCCACTCGCACTCGCACTTACGCTAATCAGCGTTTGTTACTAAACCTTGAATCAGGGTACCTATGGTGTCCTTGCAACTAAAATTACTAAAGTTGCGAGGATGGCACTCATGACCACCCCATCAGTGGTTCTCTCCACCTACACATGGGCATGCGAAGCTTACTTGACAACCCAACAACTAAGCCTGTGGAGAAATTCTTTTTAACGCAAAAGCATTACCGTTATGTTGAGTCAGCAAAAACAACCCGAAAATTTTGTCCGCACGATTGTGTTAGGTAGCGCACCAGTAGATCTTTTAATGAAAAAAGTTTAGTCGATGAACTGAATTTTGTCAGTTAATTAAAATCATTATGTTAATGAAACTAAATTCTGCGTTTGAAGCAGGTTTTGTATGGCGGTCCTAGTAGCGCTGTCGGTGGCGCGCGCCCGAGCGCGCGCGCTCTGTACGGGTTTCCTAAATGATGTATCAACTTAGCCGCCAGAAAGCACTATTACAGTTGGCTATGTGTTAACAAAGAGAACATGCGCGCCATACGCGCGCCGCCGGGTTCTAATCCGACCGCGGCGGCTGCGTTTTTATGGAGGAAAAACGCTAAGGCGCCCGTGTGCTGTGCGATGCCAGTGCACGTTAAAGATCCCCAGGTGGTCGAAATTATTCCGGAGCCCTCCACTACGGCACCCCCTTCTTCCTTTCTTCTTTCACTCTCTCCCTTATCCCTTCGCTTACGGCGCGGTTCAGGTGTCCAACGATATATGAGACAGATATTGCGCCATTTCCTTTCCCCAAAAACCAATTATCATTATTAAGCAGGTTTTGTGTGATTGATTCGATCGAACACGGTGTCAATGCGTGAGAACGCTTACTTAGTATAAGAAAAAATAAAACAGCTTAAAAATAAAATTAAATAATAAAGAAACAATTGTTACAAATGGTTTCATATAGAACGAACACAATTTGAAATAAAAAATAAATAAATAAGAAATGAACAATGCAGGAAGAAAGAGAGAAAATGGAAAGGCTTTTGCCTTTCCGCTCTTAAACAGACTTGAGTGCAGTCCTGTAATTTTGGCAAAGATAGCACAGGGTCCGTTTTGCGTAGGCCAACTTACATCGCAGACTTGCTAAGCCTAAAAAATGCGGGAGCTCTCAGCACCTGAATTATAGCTGAGAAAGAAAAAAGACGTACCATACCTCCTAAAATTCCCTCCATGCTAACTGTCGTACGACCGAAGATTCGGCAGACTTCACTAGGTGCCTTAATAATAGTCACTGGTATGAAACTGACCTAGCTAAGATCAAGAAAACGAAGCTAAGTACAGGAGTAAAAAAGGCACGCAGTAGAACTGTAGCTGAATTTAAGCATATTGAAAGAAATGCTTGAGGTATGACGTGTGCAGGTTGGCTGCTTTTGTCGGTCTTATTGCTCCCGGATGCAAACTATTTCTTAATTGCTCCCATGGCCGGCGCATTTACTCTTTCAGACGAGTAGCTTTCTCAATTTAATTGTGATTTCGCAAAAAAAAAATTGCCAAGGACACTGTGCTTTGCCGGAAAACTCATCACTTTCTAATAAAGTCCATCGTGTGTGCGATGCTCCTATCTTTCTGAGCGTAGCGCTCATTCCAAGGAAAAGTCTTCAGTGGTTTATTAAGACTATAGCCTTTGGTGCTCGCGTCACAAAAAAGCCGGTGTCGGCGTTGTTGGCCGTTGATGCTGGCGCTGTAACTCGAAAATCTCTAAATAAAATATCTTTTGGAGATACAGGGTAATCGAGCCCAAATCTCTCAGATAGCGAGGCAAGCATGCTGAGAAGACGCTAGGAAGGCTCATTTGTGCGAACAGAATAAACAGTCGACCTAGTGAATATATTGTGGTCTTTGACTTCGTGAACTCCCTTTGTGTGCTTCCTTATATGAAAAATTTTCAGCATGCCAATTTTTAAATGGGACCAGATTTTCATTGCAGTCTACTCTATAAAACATTTCAGTTGACTGCCATCAGCTTTGGCAACGCACCACCATCTATGTAGTAGAAATGAGAGTAAATGCAAACAGTGCGCCGTGGTATGATAGCTGGTGTTACGACGGCGTTCGGTTTTAGAGTCAGTGGATTCGGTTTGATTTTTGGTTTATAGATTTCTATGTTTCAAAACGACTACCGCTATGAGGGATGTCTTAATGGTGGGCTTCGGTAATTTCGGCGACCTGGTGCTCTAAAATGTACACTGGCGTCGCACAAGTGTTGTGGATTTAAATTTGGAGGACCGGCAGACAAAAGTTTTTAAGACGGCAACAGGACGGACCGCGTATCCCGGTGACAACACGACAGTTTCGCCCCTGCGGGTGGCAGCGTGGGTGCAGCCCTTCTCGACCTCTTTGGACTTTCAGACGCGCAGGCGGAGGTGACTTAACCTGTTTGCGTCATGTCATGTGGTGTTGTCAACCACTGCGATGTTATGTAACCGTACCGCTCGAGCGCCTGTGATATACGCGTCGGTGTGCTGCTCTGGTCAACAATTGCGGCTATAGTGCCTAGAAATATGTATATCCTAGACTCTGTATTGGGACGACAACGGAGACGCAGACCTTCAGTAAGGCCTCTCTTTCTGTCTTTCTTCTTTCACTACAAACTTTCCCTCTTTCTTTTATGGCGGGGGTGGGGGGGGGAGGTGTCTTCTGATCTCTGAGACAGTTACTGCTCCTTTCCTTTCCTCTCAAATCAGAATCACAGGGTAGACCGCCTGGGGATCTTTAACGTGCACTGACATCGCACAGCACACGGGCGCCTTAGCGTCTCGTTTCGATGGAGGCGAGACGCTGAGGCGCCCGTGTGCTGTGCGAAGTCAGTGCACGTTAAAGCGGTAAACGCATGAGGCGATATTCCTTCGCGATACGTCGCGCGATGACGCCGCCGTCGCCCATCGCTGCCGCTGGCGCAAACCGCACGAAGCGACGCAACTCGGCGTCGGAGCGGCGCGTTTTCAGTGTTGCTCGATTGCGACAGCTTTAGCCATTTTGCGTTATAACGCGTAGAACAACGCTCTTAAGGCTTCATAGAAGATAAAGCACAATAAAAACATTGAAAATATATTTAGGTAATAATTTTATATTTAGTCTACACAAAGTCACGTGACGCAGGAAAGTGCGCCCGAGGGACGCTACGATGAGGCGCCAGGCGACATTCCTGCGCTCTTGCGACTTATAGTGCGTGTAGGACATACCCACAACACCCTTTACTTTTGAACTCCATTAATGAGCATTTCATTAAATTCTTGCATAGCTGCCATGGTGAGGGATGCGTCGGCTGTTGCTCCGCGGAAAGCCCGCTGAAAAAAAATCGACTTTCGCGCGCAAGACGGATCGGAAGTTACTCACCCGCAAGGCATACCGTCATTGGCTAATTTCGCACGGCACTTCCGGGCGATGGGCGAAATTTTTTGCAAACCCAAAACATGGGGGACGCGATGAGCGACAGTGCTTCGGCAGCCCTCAGCCCATCGCGCGGCGTGTCGCCGCGAATTTTCGCCTCATGCGATTACTGCTTAAAAATCGCCAAGTGGTCGAAATTATTCCAGAACCATCCACTACGGCACCTCTTCTTCCTTTCTTCTCTTAGAACTCCAATACGCCTTCCCTTACGGCGCGGTTCAGGTGTCCGCCGTTATGTGAGACAGATACTGCGCCATTTGCATTTCCTAAAAACTAATTCTTTATATATATATATATATATATATATATATATATATATATAAGTTCTCCCCCTATCCTGTCTCCCGGTCCCCTCACCTCTTTTCATTTCATATCTCCATTCTGCCTGATATCCTTTATTTCCGCGGTTCCAGCAGTTGCTTCAGTATCGATGGCAGATGCCGGGGCTAGCAAAAATCTTTTTCTTCCTTTTTACTATTATTTTAATTAAAAACACTGCAAACCGAGCAATTACTCGGGCGAACTTGTTTGCTCCTTCATTGCCCCTGAGGGCTTCAGGTGCCGGAGACCAGAATATTAAACCCTGGTGCTCCATTGGATTGTGTGTGAGGATCTGGGTGCCTCGGCTGGGATGCTTTCTGTGCTAAAATTATTTATGGCAGTTTTCTAGTCGCAGATCATTACTTTGGTATTTTAGAAAGTAGCTTCCAGCGCTATCGCTACTTATTCCGCCGTAGATGCCGACCTATACCTGACCGTGAAGCCCGCTCGTATGGTTATGCTCTCATCGGACGAAACATCGATCATTTCTCTCCTGCGATGGTGTTCGGCAGAATCGGTGTAGAGTACATCGGACCGTTTTCCATATTTCTTTTGCAGCGCTTCGGCCCTCCTGCCTCCTTTCCTCATAAAATGCTGGGTTTATGTTTTTGGGAGAGGGGAAATTTTGGATATTGTTTTGTTGTCTAGGGGAATATCCTCTTTCGGGTCGCCTATACCCTCGCATGAGATACCATATTTTGTTCAGGATATGTCTGCCCCATTGGCTAATAATAGTGTTTTCTGTTACGCAATGCTGGCCGCCTCCATCAACTCTCCTATCGTGTTAGAGACGCCCAGATTTATGAACTTCTTCGTGTATGGGCATACGGGGCATCCTAGGGGTGTTTTAGCGCTATTTCTAACGAACACATCTAGTTTGTCTTTCTCCTCCCTGATCAGCTTTGAGTATGGTGCTTGTAAATATGGCTTCTAACAGTCGGAGGAGGTTGGCCTCTTTCATACCTCAGTAATTTTTTGCAAATCTGCGAAAGAGTCTACCGGACAAGCCATAGGCCTTGTATGATGGTGTCCACTCTGGGGAATTCCTGTCCGCCTTATCTAATTCGGATAGTTGGCTTTCGGCCTTTTATCCGTGACCCTGTCCTGTGGAGGACAAAGAGTTGTGACTCTTCCGACGAACATCTCAGACCCGTGTCCGAGAGATGGTGCTCCATCTATTCCACTGCCATCTGTGGGCTTTATGTATTTGGCTGCCGTTGACTCAAGCCATCCAGAAGGTCGAGTCGTTCATATATATGCTGTTATTTGGATTTTCTATTTTTCGAGGCGGTCAGGCAGTCTTGTCGTGGCGACTTTAAGAGGGTGGGTGATGAAGCTAACCCTTGTTGGGTTCCTTTCTTTCCACAAGGCTGATGCAGCCAAGGGAGCTTTGCTCAATTTTGATAGTTGCTTTCCTGTTCATGAGAAAGTTCTTGATGTAGTTGTATATGTTCTATCCCGCGTTACGACTTTAGAGGCTGTTTAGGACTGCACAGGGGCGGTTAGGGGTCACGTTAGCGGGCGGTCGCTAACTAAATTCACTGACTGTCTAGAGGCATGCCGCAACTACAAGAACATTGCCATACGTCCTGTCGCCGTCCGCGCGCTCCTTGAAGACGCAAACAACATGCACGAGAACGCAGCGAAGATTTATCGCAGGATAGTATGGGTACAGCGACATGCGGGCTGGCGGAGAAGCATGAGGCGATAGGTTAGCTTGAGGGTACGGAAGAAGTCATGCGCCCCAGTGTGCCCAACATCGAGGAACTCGCCTAAGTACCTCGATAATACTTGGCCGTTCTAGAACACCACAGGGGAAAAGGCGACCGTACGCGTCACCGCACAACAAACTAAACAGAGGCGGGGCGTTCAAGTGGAGGCGACTGCAGTTGGCCACGTATCTGAGCTTACACATTCTAGACAGAATGAATCACACAGATTACGCCGACAGTGCCTATGGTGCGCAGCTATACCGAAACATTGATATGCCACATGGGAGTGTAGGAGATTCATGCGGTTCCAAAAACAAAAGTGAGCCGACACTGAGGCAAGAATCCAATGTCGAGAGTTGGCACAACTAGCATAGGTCGGCGGCTCGAATCCCTGCCGCGAGGGAGACTATAACCTAACTAGTAAGTTCATTGTAGCAGTAGTGGTAAGTGGTTTATTAAAATAATAATAGAAGGAAGTAAAAGATTTTTGCTAGCCCCGCCATCTGCCATCGATACTGAAGCACCTGATTTAGGGCAGCTGAATTAAAGGATAGCAGGCAGAATGTAGAAATGAAATGAAAGAGGTGAGGGGGCAGGAAGATTGTTTAGGCGGCAGGTAATACACCCACAAATTGGCGGTGGTTTAGCTCTGGTTGAACCTGTAGTGACGCGATAGCTACAGCTGGCCGGGTGGAACTAGCTCATTTGAATTGCAAAATCAGTCTTTCGCGACTTCATTTCGCTGAGCGTTCCTTCTTCATCTTGGTCCCACCTGACACGGCGCATGCGCACAACTGTTGCAGCTCGGTTTCGCCGGCGCGCCGCGCCCACAGCAGTAGCAGCTGCTCCACACCACGTGGCTGGTCACGCGACCAACGACGTGACCAACCACGTGACTAACCACGTGATCAGCCACGGCACCGCGCTGCCGGAAGCTGCTCCGCACCACGTGAACAACCACTTGACAGCGTGGCGGTGAAGCCACAGGGGGGCGGCGTAGGTCTGGCACATGAACTCAAACATCAGCATGAGGGAGCAGTGCCCTGGACTGAGGGCAGTCGACACTGTTAAAGGCTACCGCTAGGGTGCGCGCCGAGCCGGATATAGACCCTAAGACGGCCAGGAGGCCGCAAACTCTCTTACCTCAAGGGCGTCATTAATTACACTACAATAACTTTTTTACGAACCGAACCTAACCGACCACCTGGGAATCTTTAACATGAACCGCCGACATCACACAGCACACTTAAGCCTTTGAGTTTCGCCTCCATCGAAACGCGGGTGCCACAGTCGGGTTCGAACCCGAGTACTCCGACTCAGTAGTCGAGCGCCTAAGCACTGAGCCATCGCGGCTGGTGTACGTGTTGACAAGATCCGCAGACGAGAGCTCACTTTCCCTCTCTCCGCTTTCTGCCTGCAGCCGATAGAGGTTACCCCTCTACGCTCACTTCTGCAGGAATTTCTCACGCTCGACTCGCGGCAGCTGCAGCTCTACACAGCCGCATTACCCGAGATAAACATAGCCGCTGCGGCCGCGTTTCTTTGGAGGCGAAACACAAAAAAAGCGCCTGTGTGCTATACGAAGTGTGGGCACATTATCCTCGTGATCAAAATTACTCCAGAGCTCTCCACTTCGTCACCTCTTTCTTCCTTCTTACGCCCCCACCTTTATACATTCCCTCATGGCGCATTCTTTTTGCCCATCGAGAAGTGACGCAGTTACGGCCTCTTTCATTTCCTCAGAAACAATTGTGGAAATTACACTCTCCGGCCCGGTTTAGGCCCAAACCAGATTTTTCCTCTTACGCCACTGGTTCTTCTAACGCAGTAAAACGAATGATTGGTATTGGTTTTTTACATTCCTACTCGATAAATCTGGCGGGGCTTGGTGCTCGCCGCATCCAACAGGACGCACCTTAAGAACACACCGACTACTCAGACACAGAACAAACAACACAAACATTCAACACATTATTATTTCGGTCCCTGATACTGTGATTGAGGAGAATGTAACAGTAGACCCCGTTGGCGGAAGGTTTAGGAACCGGAGGGCGGTTTGGAAGATTGATCCCTACGACAAGCTAGAATCTTAAGGGGGAGGCAAATAAGTCGTTGTTTGGAGCGTGCAATATATACAGGGGTCCGGCGGACAACTTGAACAGAGAGCAGGCCACCACGCTCAGACAATTGCAGACACTTACGCAAGGAAGGCCATATATCATAAAATGTGGCCGAATAGATACCTAAAAGAGTGCGTGTGGAGTCGGGACTACGCCGCGACGTGCTACGATGTATCACGTCGCCTCGGGTTGAGAAAAAGCTTTTTACTACCGACGATAACTAGCCCTAATCTAGAAAAGTGGGAGGTCCTACTCACCAACTCTGACCCGAGCACACACCTTATGCTGTTACGAGAGCAAAGTCAGCGGCGGAGGCCAAATGAATCATGGAATGGGAAAGATCGACCAGAAAAAGCTCCAAATCTCTCTATCCCGCATTCCCTAAGCCCTAACCGTGTTCTTCCGAAGTAAATGTTTTTACTACTACTGCTACGCTTAAAAACCTCTCTGCAACCGTCATGCGCGTCTGTGAAGTGGTTATAAGCAATTTTCAGGAAATGTGCTACTGCGGTGCGTCTAATAGTGAAAGTCACCTGGACTGCATGTTTAAAGGAAGCTAATAATAGGGGAATTTAAAAAATCATGTTGGATCACTCCTATGCTGCGTTTACGAGTTGCGGCGTTGTGTGCACCGTTTGGCGGGTCATCTGATTCTGATGCGATTCTTCAGAATTTTTTACGAGATTCTGTTATCACCAATACATAGCCTCAACAACACTGTCTTTGCATACTCAGCAGTATCACACCTTTGAAAGCGTTTTTAATGTTCTAATTGTTTCTATTAATTAACTGAACAAATACGCAATCTATTTTTCAGTTAATAGCATCAGCTAGCATTGGCCTTTCATGCTCAGGATTTTCACACCTTTGAACCTCTTTTTACAATTTTCATTTTTCATTTCTTTAATTAATCAATTAATTGCAATAATGTCAATAACTCATCATCGCCTACCTCATACCAAACAATCATCAATCACTAGAACCACAAATTACCATGATACGCTTCCTTTACGCACCACCCGATTATTCTGACACGCAGTGCCGACTAATGCTGTCCTGTTTCGAACATAATTGCGCTTTTAGACTGACGTGGGAGAACACGGGGGCGACACAAACACTGGTGCGCAAGTGTTTCCGCACCACTGTTTGCATCGTCCCTGTGTTCGACGTCAGTCTAAAAGCGCAATTATGTTTGACCATGCTAACTACCAACTAGCCCAATTTGAAACCCTCTTACTGCTGTCACGACGGCTTTTCGACCAAATGAGCTGTATGCGCTAACGCGTAATACATCTAAGCGTACCGGCATAGCGCAATAATCAGTGAAAGCTGGTTGGCATTAGCGGTCGAGAGGTTGACCGGCTCAGTGGGTTCGATAAATGGCTGACTGGCTCAAAGGGCACCTTAATATCGCTGTGAGGTGGCGGTGGTGTCCACCTAAAAATTGAGGCTATTATGCTCCTTTCTTTTTCATGAAACTAACGGCGTGTTTTATTCTCTGTTCGCTTTGAATAAAGGAAAGCTGCATAACTGGCACCCTGGATCAGCCTAAATCTCAACAGAATTTTTTCTCCGAACCTACACGTCAGGCACAGGTGCCTGCACCGCCCCAACAATGAACTCAGTGGCGTAACACATTTAGCGCGAGAACACCACTTCAATAGCAATCCTGAAAAAGCCAATGGGTGACTGAAGCGTTGACATTTGAACATTAAGCTCTGAGCCGTTGACCTTCCAGGTGAATGGACTTGGGTACGGTGTGCCTATGGGATGGTCACGCGGTATGAAAGTTTATTGCAGAAATGGTGGTTGCTAAATGGTTGGTTGGTATGAAAAATTTGAATAAAATTCGAGACGGCGCGGATGTTGCGAGGTCACGTGGTATGAGAGAGAATGAAAAGGAAACGCAGGGAGGTTAACCAGATGTGAGTCTCCGGTTTGCTACCCTACACTGGGGACGGGTGATAGGGGTTAGAAAGATGCCAGAGAGGAAAACGCAAAGAAAAGAGCGTGCACACATGGAGACACACACACACAAGGCGTTCCAGTTAGTCTTTCACACAGGCCGGTAGATTGTAAGAAGCGCAAAAGCGCTTGCACGGCCTTCTTCTGCGACGGTAGGTCCTTTCGATGTTGTAGAATTCTTTTTTCGGATAGCGGTTGGTCGTTCAGTTGGTCAAGTTCGTGGCTAAGGCTTGCCCTCTGTGGACTTTACTGCGGGCAGGAGCACAATATATGGCCAATTGATTCTTCATGGCTGCAGTGGTCACAGGTAGGGGTATCGGACATCCCTATGCGGAAGGCATAGGCTTTAGTAAAGGCAACACCCAACCAAAGTCGATATAAAAGCGTGGCGTCTCTACGGCGAAGCTGTGATGGCGCTCGAAGACTTAATGTTGGATCAAGTGAGTACAGTCGCGTATTTCTTAAATGTGGCTCATTCCATTGCGACTCGGTGCCCTGCCGAGCAAGTAGGCGGAGCTTCTGTGCCGCGTCAGTTCTAGGAAGAGGAATTGGGACGTGGCGCTCCTCAGTATGCGCTGAGCGGGCAGCGTGATCCGCCCGTTCATTGCCGATAATCCCGCAGTGACTTGGAAGCCACTGGAACGTTATTTCATGGCCGTCATCACTTATATGGTGTAACGTCTCTGTAATATGGAAGATTAGTTGTTCGTGCGGTCCGCGTCGTAGAGGTGACAGTAGAGACTGCAGTGCCGCCTTCGAATCGCAGAATATTGTCCATTTGTGTGGCGGTTCATCCCCAATGTGATGAAGAGCAGTTAAGAGCGCTGCGAGCTCTGCTGCCATCGATGTTGTCGCATGGGTCACCTTAAATTTGATTGTTGTAGCTTTGGCTTGAATAACGATTGCCGCCGCGGAGCTGCTTGGAAGGACAGATCCATCAGTGTAAATATGCGTTGAGTCACGGTAGTTCTCGTACAAATGTAGTAGCGTGAGCTGTCTAAGGGATGGTGATGACAGATCAGCTTTTTTCGAGATACCAGGTATTGCGAGGTTGATTTTTGGCTGAGCGAGGCACCATGGAGGAATCGAAGGTCTCGCAGCCGGAGGGAAACAAGCTGGCAATGATTCATCATATGCAGTTATCGTTTGGCTGAAAGATGTGTGTGGCCTGTCCGCTGGTAGAGAGGCTAAATGGTGACGAGGATTCCTGGCTAGATGCCTTATATGGGTCCTGAGTAATTCAATTTCAGTGTGGGTCTTGACAAGGTGGTCTCTAGCGAGTGCTATCGTAGCCACTGTTGAAGCACTCTGAGGCAGGCCTAGACAGATCCGGAGCACTTGACCCTGAAGACTTTGTATTGTACGTAGATTCGTTTTGCCTGTGTTGTTGTTTATTGTTGGCAAGCTGTATCGCAGAAATCCTAGGAAAAGCACCCTGTACAGATGTAACATGGCACTAGGCGACATTCCCCAGGTCTTGCCAGCGAAAAACTTGAACAGGTGGCAGATGTCTGTTAACCGGTTTTTCACGTATGATATGTATGGGCTCCATGACAAGTCCCTGTCGATTATGACACCTAGAAACTTGTACGATCGGACCTGTCGTAATATTTGGCCATTTATCATTACACTGTAGTTTGCCATGGGTTTGCGCGTAAATGGCACTAGTGCGCATTTCTCGGAGGAAATTTCCAGGCCTCGATTACGGAGGTAGATAACAGTTTGTGTGGCGGCTCTCTGAATTCTCGCTCGCAACTGTAGGCGTGTTACTGCAGATGTCCATATGCAGATGTCATCCGCGTACATTGATAGCCTGACTGTGGTTGGCACGTGCTCAAGGAGAGCAATGAGAGTTAGATTAAATAACACGGGGCTTAGTACACCGCCCTGGGGGACGCCGCGGTAGCTATAGTGAAGAGAAGTATGGCCTGCCTCGGTGCTTACAAAGAAGGATCGCATGGTTAAATAGCTCCGTATCCATTGAAACAACCGACCACCCACTCCTACCTCTGCGAGAGCAGAGAGGATGGCTTCATGCGTAACGTTGTCATACGCCCCTTTAACGTCGAGGAATAAGGATGCGCAGAGACGCTTACGGCATTTCTCATGTTGAATGTAGGTCACCAGGTCGACGACGTTATCGATCGATGATCGACCGCATCGGAAGCCCGCCATGGCATCTGGGTAGGTGTTGTGGTACTCCAAGTACCACTCCAGGCGTGCCCACACAGCTTGCCAAAGCGATCGGGCGATATGATGAGAGCTCCAACGGCGACTTGCCAGGCTTCAGCAGTGGAACAAGGCGACTTGTCTTCCAGGTTGTTGGTAGCGTGCCATTTCTCCAAGATTCATTGTACACCTCAAGAAGGACTCCTCTCGCTCGCTCCCCCAGGTGACACAGAGCTCGGTAGGAAATTCCGTCAGGTCCTGGCGCTGATGTGCGGCTACACAAAGCTAATGCTGCCTTAAGTTCGTGGATCGAGAATGGTAGATCCAACCGGAAATCATGTGGTGGCGGGTAGCTGCTCGAAGGCGATGGAATGTTGGTAGCTGTGAGTTGGCCGGATAATCTGGCGCAGAAATCCTCTGCCACGTCAATCTCCGATCTCTTTTGAGAGAGGGCAAGCGCCTTGAATGGGAATCGCTGTACGGGAAGTGTCCGCAGCCCGCGCACCGTTCTCCACAGTTGCGATAAAGGCTTGCGTGGATCTAGCGACTCACAAAAGGTAGCCCAACGTTGCGATTCGAGCTTGTCTAACCGGCGCTGTATCTTCTTTTGCGTGCGCCTGGCGGTCCGTAAATGGTCCATTGTTTTCGTACGTCGGTACCTTCGTTCAGCACGTCGTCGTATTGCTCTTAGTCGTTCTAGTTCCACATCAAAATCATTAAGTTTCGAGGAGCATGTTAGAGTACATAGTGTCTTGCACCACGCTCTTGATTTGCCTCTTCCAAGTCGAAAGATGAATTGGCGTCGCAGTGTTCTTCCGTAATAGACTGAAATTTAGGCCAGTCCACTCTTTGGATCGTATCCTGTGTTTTGGAAGCGGTCAATCCTCTGATCTTGATGTACGTGGGGATATGGTCGCTTCCGTGCGTCTCTATGTCCGCAAACCACCCTGCACGTCTGACTAGGCTTTGTGAGACGAAAGCCAAGTCAAGACAGCTGCTCTACGTGGAGCCACGTAAGAACGTAGGACTTCCATCATTCAGCAGCCAAAGTTCATTACTGGAGGCGAAAGATACCAGAGCTCTGCCTCTTGCGTTGATGACCCGACTTCCCCAGAGTGTATGATGGTCGTTGAAATCTCCAATGATGACCCAGGGTTGGAAGTTGAGGAAAGGATGTCTCGTAGTCTTTTGTAATCAAATCGACTTGACGGAGATAGGTAGGCGCCTACAAAAGTAAAGGCCAGATTCTGTTTCCTTACGTTTAGGCATATATATTGATTACTGTCATTAGGTGGTACAGCCTGGTGAGTGAAGGTTAGGGCTCGGCGAATAAACACCAAAACCTTACTGTTTTCATAAACAGCTGACGACATAAATGATTCATATCCAGAAAGCCTGATTTTGTTCGATAAGTTCGGCTCGCAAATGACAATAATGGGAAACATATTGGCGTACACGAAGCGACGGAAATCCGAAAGGGGCGCTTTGAGTCCGCGGGCATTCCACAGAAATATAGCTGCTTGTCGGACCTCTTCCCTAAAAGACCAAGGCTGTGGTATGAAATTTTAAAGAAATCCCCTTGCGTGCGCAAATGCTAATATAATAACCATGTCGAATGATAATTTAAATACTACGTTGCTTCTTTAATGGTTATTTGATGGGACAACCCCAATGTATACTCTAGTTCTGTGGTATGGCAGTTGCGTGGCTAGGTTGTATGAAAGTTGCCTTGTATACTGTATGGTCACGTTGTTTGAAAGTTGGATTGCATTGTGTAAGTTCGTGTCGTATAAAAGTGGCCTGGTCGTGTGGCATGATTTCGCACAATATTTGGTGCTTAGCAATGCGAATCCACTAGTCACTGCTCTGCTAAGACCGCTTTGTCTAATCAATATTAGATCGCAGACCAACAAGCGGTAAAGAAGCGGGACTCCAACTTACTTCCTAGCTCATAATAACAAGAGGTGCACCATGCCCTTTAAAATCCAATACGGCAGCGTCATGATAACCGTCCTTTCCTCTGCGACTCGGTAGACTTCAAAAAGTGCTTTAATGTGACTAGAGTCATTTACTGAGGAGATTAAACTGCGATCTGGCAAAGCAAAAATGTATAGCTAAGGACAAAAGTGAAAGGAGCACGCTGTAGATTTCAGCTAGATTTAGTCGTTGCGTGGGAAAGCGTTGAGATTTGGCGTTTTTAGGTTTGTAGCTGTTGCCAGTCTCACGCTTGCCGACCGAGAATATTTCCTGAGCTCTGTAGATTTTGTTGTGATCGGAACTAAAATTTGGGCAAGGACACTTTGCATCAGCAGGGCAGCCCAGTACTTTTTTAATTGATTCAATCGTGCATGCGAGGTTTCTATTTTTCCAGGGGTATCGCTTGTTTCAATGCAATGCCTTAAAACATTTGTTTTGTAGGCTGGAGTTTAAATAAAATAGAAACACGTCATAGTTGCTGCTTTGTCCTGGTAGCAGCTGCTGGAATAAATGCTGTTAGGCCGCTAAAATACAACAGCTTAGAGACTAGAGTGTGCGCGCTAAAAGCAAAGAAGTACAACGACCAACTTTCACCCACTACTAACAAAGGAGGCACCCACGTCAAGCATACGTCTTCTGAGGAACATTCATACTAAGTGCCTTGCAAAGCAGGCAGCGTAGCAAACTTAACATAGGGTGCTAGTAATTCTTCGTATATTTATGTACTAATTGAAATCTAGCCTTTCGCATTCAGTAGTAAAAACAAGACCATGACACAATATACGGTATTAAGCTGCACAATCTGAAATTATCATATGTTGCATCAAAGCATTGCAGAGCTTAGCGTGGTTGTACGAACCGCTGAGGCTTATACATCGTTCAACTAAGAATATATAATTAATTTTGCCTGTGACGAAAAAGCGATAAGAGAAGAATGCCGAACATGAACCAAACTTAGCCCTCAAACATGATTGCACTACTCCTGAAAAAAGTAGTCTTCTACAAAACGAGAATTGACGCTGTTCTAGTCATGTGCACCATGGGCCTCACACAGCAAGGAAGGAATCGAAGATTTAAGTTTTCTGTTCCCTAAGAAACGAACGCAGCAGCGCATATTCAATTTTATTGATTGCCTGCCACGTTAAAACAATTGGAACAGCCAACGGAGGCAAAGTTCTAAATTGCAAATAAAACGAATTAATTGGCGGAATTGGCACTACGGAACCAGAGATCAAGATCGCTTCGCAGAACTCTCACTGTTTTGCGCTTTACCTGTTACCACTCGCTAAAAGTAATATGAATTTTGCAGCCGAATAAAAAATCTCATTTTTTCAAACAGCTATCCTTAACCTACTTTCTAGAGATTTGAATGCTTAGTGACCTCCAGGACTATTTGTTCGTATGGTTGCTCTTCTTTTCTCCTTGGGCACAATCTAAATATTTAGTCAAGAACGCATTCCTCCTAACATTTGATACTTATTCTTTATTTCCTACCAATGATGCACCATCGGTAGGCTAAAAGAAGTGCGGTGGAGCATAACACTGAAATTTCTATTGTTCTGGCCCGAAAACTAAAAGCAATTGATTGAACTTACAGCTAAAGCCCATCCTTGTTGAAGAAAGAAAAGCGAAGAACACTGTCGACCAAGCAAGCGTTATGCGAAAATGTATTTTCATCCTAGTTGCCTGTGCGGACAGCAATCAAGTTCTGCCAACTTTCTCAATGTATAGATCACAGCAAACATGCAAGGTCCCAGCCGTATTCAAACCCTAAACACACTTTAACGCGCTATCGTAAAACATGTGGCTCGTTGGTGTGCAGTCGTTAGAAGAAACGAATGCGAAAGGCTAACTTTCGGACAGATGTAGCAGAAAACGTGCTTTCTATAACCCTCAGCATTTAAACGCCGGCGTCCGGAATAAAAATTTTTGCCTATGAAACTATAGAGCCAACAGCGCGTTCCTTTAAAAGTCGCATGACGCAAGGGTGCGCAAATTTCATTCCAGCTTTCGTGCAGAATTTTGACCATCTACTGCACCCTGGCTGCTTTGTAGAACAACAAACCGCAATTTAATTCTTTCGATGTCCAGTATGATCATAAATATGCGTATTATACTTAATATTTGGTTTAATAGCTCAACAAGAAAGTATATATTCAGTCCTGTTGATTTTTTTTGCTGGATACATTGAAAAAAAAATTTCCAAGTGATTCATCTCGACCCTTACATCCTCGGCTAGGCATGTGCCAATGCAATAGTTACTTAAACGAAATTAATGAGAAAAACCCAAAGTAAATTTCTATCAATAGCTATTGCACACTTGACACGTTCGCTATGAAAAAAATAAGAGTGAGATGCACTTAAACCCATCCTGAAAAGCAACTGTACCACACACTGGCAGAAATTAAACAGCAGTTACAGAGACAATGAAAGCGATAAAAGTGGAAGAAATATAAATCAACGTATATTTATAACGGCACGTCACACTGGTCGCATTGGCAAAACTGCTTAAGTTCTTAAAAAGAAATGTGTCCTGTTTAATATTACTAGAAGCTGGTTCCGGAATATGGCAACCGGAAAGCAGCATACAAGATGAATACATTAGCAAATAAAAAGGTTACAGGAGCAGTTTATTCTTTCTTTGGCGAGAAGAACGTATAAAAGCAGAATAAGGGTAGTGGTATGGTATTATTTGGTGCATATCCGCCCACAGGATATTTTGGTATCTCGGGCAGCAAAGAACGGCATTATTTTTGCTCAGAGCTGTAGTGGCACCTCTTACACTAAAAAGCAAAAGACATTCAAATGAGGAAGCTTGCGCATCGATACAAACATGATAATTAGCAATGTACAGAACAAACGCAACAGAATCACATTACAAATTAAGTGCAGTGAATTGCAATGACATAGCAAAAAGCAAGTAGATATGAGGATTCAAAAATATTGCGGAAAATAAAGAGTCAGGAACAAACGAGTGAAGTGGCACCTAATGAGGACACAGATGACATAGTTTTTATGCTCTAGGAAAATATTTGATCAGAGTGACCACAAGTGTCTGAATTGCATAGTTTGAATGATTTGTTGTGGAAAATGATTCTGTGATACAAATCTCGTGCAGTTACGGCTAGTTGTTGGATGTGTATCTACTCAAGTATGTTGCGCGTATTTTTCACATGAGAAGCGTATAAGCCAAGATTGAATTCAGTGGGGTCTGAAATATAGAAGATGCCCAGTAGAGAGTACAAAAAGGTAAGGTTGGTATGCCGATTAAATCAAATTATAATAAGAGGAGCTTGGTTCTGGATGACCTTGAGTGTTTAGAGGTGAGAGTTGTGCCTACGCCTGAACGAGGTGGTACAATATTTCAAATGACATTGAATGAAAGCATGGCACAGCACAATTAGGCTTTTAGGGCTGAGAAAATGTCTCTCCTTTCAAAGAATGCTGATCCCATACGATACTTTTTATTGAACTTGTTAAATTTGCATGTTTAATTTTAGGTAGCGGTCCAGTTCTACACCAAACCATGTTCATTGATCCGAAGAATATATTGAACGAAATATGATCGAAAGAGTATATGTCATGGTCGTGGTTGTATGATGGGAACTGAATACTGAAGAGAACTCTATTATTAGAGCCCCAGTTTGCAATGTTATTGCGATATAAATTAATCTGGGATGTTAGGGCGTACAAATGTTAATGAGAAGAAATAGGCTTTCCCATCAGCTTATCGACTGCAATCAGTTAATGGATAGAGGCCGTTAGGAAGATCATTAATACAGATTTGAAAAAGCAATGGACTTGAATTGAAGCCCTGTGGTACTCCAGTGAATATAATTTTTGGGTTAGGCTAGATACCCAAGATGCACACTGTTTGTTCATGGTTAAATAAGAAACTTAAAAGATTTAAGGGAATATCATCATTGCCGCAAGTTATTATATTGGAAATCAAAACATAATTGTTAATTAAGTCAGAATCCTTAGTAATATCAATGAAGAGAGAATCAACATAGTACCTTTATGTGCCTCTATTTTGCATTTCCTGCTTAAATAAATCAAAACCACATCATCGGGGAAAGCATGTCGGATTCAAATTCTTTTGCTGCAGCATGTTGTTTTTCTAAAACTCTAGACCGTTGTAAATGAATCAGTTTATCAATGATTTTACTAAAAAAGAGGATAGAGATGAACCTATAATTATTGATCAGGTAGGCACGGCTTTAATTTACCTCTTAGGGAGATACACCAGACTTAAAAATATAAGTTAATTACACGAGTGACATCAGGAAAGTCATCTTTAGTCAGTTTGTTATTTTCATTAATATTAAGTAAACCAACGAAATTTGCTTTCATAGTTACAATCGCGCTTTTGACCTTCGCATGTAACGTAGGGGCTAGGAAGAATGAATTTTTAGAACGAGTAGGGCAGTCGGAGCAGGTAAAAGTAGAGGATGCAATTGGAGAGAAAAAGATTCCGCTTAAAAAATTGGCAATCTCAAGTGGACTATGAACATGATTTCAATATTGATGATAGTTAATTAGGATGAATTGAAGTTCCTTTTAAAAAAAATAGTTATTGAGCTGCGATAGCTTGTAGAAATTGGAGCCGGAGATGAAGATTTCATTATCATAATAACTCTTTCTAGCATTTTTAACAATTATGTAAAAGTGTAAGAATACCTTTTGGACGCTGATGCAGCCGAATGAAAGTAGAAGAGGATGAACATGTAAGAGAGTAAGAAAATCCTGCAGTATTTTAACTCTATTTTGCGCAGTCAGAACCACCGCCCTCATGAACGAAACGCTAAGCGCCAGAATAATAAAAGAAATCAATGGGCAGATCGCCAGGCAAATAGCACATCATCATTATGAACCATACGGCTACCACTTCACCGACTGACCAGACCAGTCACTCTACCAATTGAGCTAACCTGGACGGCCAGCATATGCTTCGGTGAAGTGGTTGTCCCGTGTTCGGACTCCGGGCCAGTACAAATTTTTCTTTAAGTATGATGCTTGTGTGCCAGGTGTAAAGCTTTCCTTTGTAGCTGTATTGGGGTGCTTCAATTACCGATGAGTAATTTTCTCCATTTCTATAAATATACTTCGCCTTGGAGCTTTCCCATAAGCATTTGACCAGCACTCTTTCCACTTTGAGTTTTTCATCAATTCGCTCTCACCCTGCTATCTGCTAGTCGTCCTGGTTAGCGCATGTGGTAGAACGACTGAATCTTCGCGTGGTGCGGTGGTCCCGGGTTTGAACTCCCGACCAGGACGATGTCTTCTTTGACCACGATGATTAGGTGGAAGTTGTATAGCTTTCATTTGTAACCGTTTGTCTGCGCTTGGGTGGATAGCATAATTTACCGGTTTCCTGCCTTCCACTATCACATGTATCGAAATGCCAAAAAAAGCTTTCCTTATACCTCAGAAAAGTATATCTTTCAACAATTAGTGATTTGCGGTGCTGAAACACTTCACGTATCTTCCGCGATGTTGAATAAAGCAGGTGATTACTGTGATAATTTTCGATAGTATTCTCTATTTATTGCAACTAAAATGGTGAACCCACAATAATGAATGAAACTTGCGTCATGCTTCTTACCTTGCAGGAGGATACAAGCAGGATGAATTGGAATAAACCGGCCTCAGATCTCTGAGCCACGGAAAAATTCTCAGAGCTATGAAACATTTGCGATGCACGCTCATATCCGTGGCTATCATGAGGGCAGCTGCAGCTCCTGCTATGAACAACACCTATCAACTCGTCATTGAAGAGGTAACTCCCTCCTGCAAGTTAACTCTGCGGCTTATGTGAGCGTTTGCAGCAAACGAAAAAAACTGTTGGTGGTCCGAAAACTGCACAAGAGCAAACACATTGTCGGACTACCCAAATGTATTTCAACAGCTACCAAAATAAACATAAAAAAAGTATTTTTTCTACATGACACGGAGTATGATGTGTAAGACCGAATTTTCCCTTACACTTGGAAGCAAAATGCGGTAAAAAATAAACCCCTTTAGGTCAACATTAGTTTTTTGCATGAAAAATGAGTTGAAAAATTCTATCGCGTGCCCTGTTCTTACGCGACACAGACGTGTTTGTATTATTCGACTTCTTTTCCTGCATTGTAGCTAGTGTATTATGAACGTGCTGATTTAGACATCTGGCTTCTCGGGCTTAGTCAGAGATTTGCTCTTCTGCGGCGATGATGTATGTAAAAAATACAATGCAAAAGAAGCGCTGCTTGTAGCGCCTTCATAACGCATCTTCAAAATAACATACAAAGCATAGGGCGCGGCCAGCAAATAAGTTCACTCGTAAAATTGTTTTACTCGTAAAACTTACACGGATCCTCTATAAGAGCGTATATAATAATTGTTTCTTGATCTCGTTATTACACACACACACACACACACACACACACACACACACACACACACACACACACACACACACACACACACACACACACACACACACACACACATATATATATATATATATATATATATATATATATATATATATATATATATATATATATATATATATATAATGCCGCCAATATTTGCAGTGTTTGTTCGTTTTTCAAATCTGCCGCGACACCACCTTATCGCTTTGTTTGCGACGCAAGACGCGACTAGATTTATCTCGATTGATCGCAGCCAGGCAAAGCTGATTCTACGTTGTTCCGGAATGTTCTAGTAACTTTGCGCCCTTTATCTCGAATGTTCGCTATCAGCTTTAAATTGAGCACGGCCGACAGCGGCGGGCATTCTGTTCGACGACCGCCGAGCACGCTTGTCGCTTCGCCGCCGCCGAGTGATTCAGTCCATTTTGCGTGCAAGTCAGCCCAATAAACAGTACTTTTAGAAGACCCTTTCGTCCGTCTTCATCGCTGCTTCGACTGCCGTCAGCACTACGTGACATCTGGTGGAGGTGCGGGGTAGCCTTCCATGTTCCGGACGCCCCCTACAAGTCGTGAAGCCAGCCCTGAGCGCTTCGCACCCGAGGACGAGCCAGCAGCTCAGCGAGCCAGCCGACGTCTCCAGGGAGAGGAGCCTGAGTTCGGGGACTGCCGGACCGCACAAGACAGCGAAAAGACGCGGCTACGAGCATCGCAACCTCGCCGAAGATGTCGACACCGATCATACTGCAGCAGCCGCGGGTGCCGCCAACTTTCAATGGATCCCTAGGCGAAGACATTGAAGAATGGTTGGATCAATTTGAGAGCGTGGCGTCTTTCAACAAGTGGGATGATGCGGCAAAAATTGAACACGTGTTCTTCTCATTGGATGGCTCCGCACGCACGTGGTACGAAAACTACGAGTCGTCCCTTACGACATGAGAGCTATTCAAGAAAGAACTATTGAAGGTATTCACCAGTGTCATGAGAAAAGAAAGAGCCGAACGACTCCTCGAGTCCAGGATCCAGCTTCCGAATGAGCCCGTCCGCAGTTACGTCGAGGAGATGAAGCGCTTATTTCGCCGCGCCGATCCCGGGATGACCGAGGAAAAGAAAGTTCAGTTTTTAATGCGCGGCGTAAAAGAACAACTCTTTGCAAGCCTCGTCCGCCAGCCGCCAAAAACAGTCGAGGAGTTTATGCAAGAAGCCTGCACGATTGAGAATACCCTCGACGTTCGAGCTCGGCAGTACAATCGCCCTTCCTCTGCCTGTGCAATCCGTTCGGACACGCCGGCCACCACCAGCGACAGCTTGCGGGAAGTTATCCGCGAAATCGTCCGAGAGGAGCTACGCCGATTACTGCCATCTTCCCCACAGCCACAAGCAGCGACTCTGATGGATGTGGTACGGGAAGAAGTGCAACAGGCACTTGGCACCCCGACGGCCAGAGAACCCCAGGCCATGACCTACGCCGCTGCAGTAAGTACTGCTCAGCCCCAGCGACAGCCCCCACGTCCTCCCCGAGATGAGCCAATCGTTCCACAACGCCGCCTCCCAGCCCCCGCCCGCCCAGCCTTTGACCGACGCTCAAGCCCCAGGAAATGCGACGCCTGGAGGACTTCCGACAACCGGCGTTGTGCTTCCATTGCGGTGAGGTCGGCCATATTCTTCGTCACTGCCCGTACCGACGTATCGGTCTTCGAGGATTTGCCGTTAACGCCCACGACCACGCTTCGGACAACGTCCGCACGAAATCGACGAGTACCTGCGTCGAGAAGAGTACACGCCGAACCGCTTTTCGCGCTCACCATCGCCGTCAACCTCGCGCTTTGCGCCGCCACGCCGCAGGTACGCAGCCGCGGTACGAGGAAGGTCGCCCAGCCCCCGTAGGGGAAACTATAAAGGCAGCAACCTCTGGAGGTGAGGTTGCTCACGAGCTAAACGCCGAAGATCCTCCACCGACCACGCCCCATGAAGACGCTGCACCCGCGACGCCGCATGAAGAACCGACACTCGCTGCACTGACGCCGCACACAATGAGAACCTCGACCACGACGCAAGCTACCTTGAAATCGACGCCGCCACCCAGAGGAGCTTCGACCACACGCCCAACCCGTGACTCGCATACGCGACGAAGCCGTGACCCGACGCCGAGAGCGACATGCAATGCAAGAGCCAGGACCTCCGACCTAGAAGTGACTATCGACGGCCGGAAAGTTACCGCTCTAGTCGACACAGGAGCCAATTACTCGGTGATGAATGGAACATTCGCTGCGCAGCTCAGAAAAGTCACAACGGCTTGGGACGGCCCACAAATTCGCACCGCTGGGGGCCACCTCATTACGCCATCAGGACGATGCACAGCGCGAGTGACTGTCAAAGGACATACCTATCTGCGACCTTTGTTGTGCTACCGCAATGCTCCCGCGAAGTGATCTTGGGTATGGATTTCCTTAATGAGCATCAGGCGATCATCGACCTGCGATCCAAGCTGATCACGCTTTCGACGGACGAAGCCATCGCTTCGATGAAAACTCGGGAAAATCACGTTGCCCTGAGTGTCCTAGAGGAAGAAGTGAGCGTCCCAACCCGATCAAGCGTTAACCTGACCGTAGGCGCCACGAAAGCCATTAACGCTGAAGCCATCATCGAGGGCAACATGCAGTTGCTCCTAGACCGAGGAATCAGCATCGCAAGAGGCATCGCACATTTGCGCAATGGCGAGGCCGAAGTACTGCTGACTAACTTCAGCGAAGAATACCGGCACATTAACAGAGGAACGACGATTGCTTTCTTCGACGAAATATCTGACGTACGAGATTCCTTCGCCCTCTCCGACCCCTCCGCAGAAGATCCGCCTGACCAAGAGAACTCGCCCACTTTCGACATCAACCCAGCCCTGCACCGGAACAGACAAGACCAGATCCGCAATCTGCTTCAAAACTACAGTGAGTGCTTTTCGACATCGCCAAAGGTGCGACGGACGCCAATTGCCAAGCATCGCATTATAACGAATCAACACGTCCGACCTCTCCGTCAAAGCCCCTACCGTGTGTCTCCGCGAGAACGACAAGCCATCCGGGACCAAGTCGAAGAAATGCTTCGCGACGACGTCATACAGCCTTCAAACAGCCCATGGGCGGCACCGGTTGTTCTAGTGAGAAAGAAAGACGGCGCACTTCGATTCTGCGTGGATTACCGCCGCTTGAACAACATAACAAAGAAGGACATGTACCTCCTCCCCCGCATCGACGACACACTGGACCGCCTCTGCAACGCCAAATATTTCTCATCGATGGACCTCAAGAGCGGCTACTGGCAAATTGAGGTCGACGAAAGAGATCGCGAGAAGACAGCATTCATAACTCCGGATGGGCTGTTTGAGTTCAAGGTGATGCCATTTGGTCTCTGTTCCGCACCAGCGACGTTTCAGAGAGTAATGGATACAGTGCTGGCAGGCCTGAAGTGGCAGATTTGTCTGGTATATTTAGATGACGTCGTTGTCTTCGCCTCGAACTTTGAAGAGCACCTCAAAAGACTTCGAACAGTACTAGACGCAATCAAGTCGTCTGGCCTAACCTTGAAAGCAGAGAAATGCCATTTTGCCTACGAAGAGCTGCTGTTTCTAGGCCACATCGTTAGCAAGGAAGAAGTACGCCCAGACCCGCAGAAAACAGCTGCTATTGAACAGTTTCAACCGCCGGCCGATAAGAAAGCAGTGCGCAGATTTCTCGGACTATGCGCATATTACCGACGATTTGTGAAAAACTTTTCGCGCATCGCCGAGCCCCTGACCCAACTGACGAAGGCAGACGTGCCGTTTAAATGGGAAGCGCCGCAAGCAGAAGCCTTCAAGGAACTTCAGCGTCGTTTACAGTCCCCACCGATCCTTGCGCATTTTGATGAAAACGCCGATACTGAAGTTCATACCGACGCAAGCAGCGTGGGACTAGGCGCCGTTCTCGTTCAAAAAAGTGACGGGCTGGAGAAGGTCATCGCATACGCTAGCCGTTCCCTTTCCAAGGCCGAGGCTAACTATTCGACCACTGAGAAGCAGTGCCTTGCCATCATCTGGGCTACGTCGAAATTCCGCCCCTACCTCTACGGACGGCCGTTCAAGGTGGTCAGCGATCACCACGCGCTGTGCTGGCTTGCCAATTTGAAGGACCTCTCTGGCCGACTCGCTCGATGGAGTCTGCGTCTCTATGAGTTTGACGTCACCGTCGTTTACAAGTCCGGACGCAAGCACAGTGACGCCGATTGCCTCTCACGAGCCCCTGTAGATACACCGCCGCCGGACGACAATGAGGACGCCTTCCTGGGACCCATCAGCCCCAGCTCGTTTGCCCAGCAGCAACGCTCGGACCCCGACCTAAAACGCCTCATCGAGTACCTGAAAGGCAAGGTTTCTTCACCCCCCGCTTCATTCAAGCGAGGACTGTCTTCCTTCTGTGTGCAGAATGAGGTCCTCGTGAAGCAGAAATTTGCAGCGAGCAAAACAGCCTACCTCCTTGTTGTACCTACTTGTCTCCGCGAAGAAGTTCTACAGGCTTCACACGACGAGCCGACAGCTGGACATCTCGGGTTTACTCGCACCCTCCGCCGCATTCAAGACAAGTATTACTGGCCCCGACTGTCTGCCGATGTCGCACACTATTTGAAAACATGCCGAGATTGTCAGCGACGAAAGACTCCTCCCACACGACCAGCAGGATTTCTGAACCCCATTGAACCTCCCTCAAGACCCTTTCAGCAGATTGGCATGGACTTGCTTGGCCCCTTTCCAACGTCAACATCTGGAAATAAGTGGATCATCATAGCGACCGACTACCTGACCCGCTACGCCGAGGCGAAAGCCCTACCGAACGGAACAGCAGCAGAAGTGGCCAAATTTTTCGTGGAGTGCATTCTTCTTCGACACGGCGCCCTCGATGTGCTCATCACGGACAGAGGAACAGCATTTACGGCGGAACTCACGCAAGCCATCCTGCGCTACAGCCAAACCAGCCACAGGAGGACAACTGCATACCATCCGCAGACCAACGGACTGACCGAGCGCCTGAACAAAACCATCGCCGATATGCTCGCTATGTATGTCGATGCCGAACATAAAACCTGGGATGTCATCCTGCCTTACGTCGTCTTCGCCTACAACACCGCAGTGCAGGAGACCACCCAGATGACGCCTTTTATGCTCGTCCATGGCAGGGATGCCACGACCACGCGAGACGCCATGCTGCCCAACGTTACAGAAGAAGAGAACGTCGACGTTGCCGCCTACCTTCAACGCGCAGAAGAAGCTCGAAGGCTTGCCCGATTACGGATCAAAGATCAGCAGCGGTCCGACGCCAGACGCTACAACTTACGAAGACGCAACGCGGAATACAAGCCAGGAGACCACGTCTGGGTGTGGACGCCCATTCGCCGCCGAGGATTGAGTGAAAAGCTTTTGCGCCGCATTTCGGCCCGTACAAGGTTCTTCGTCGGCTGGGTGAACTGGATTATGAAGTCATCCCTGACGCAATGACTGCATCCCAGCGACGCCGCGTACGACCAGAAGTTGTCCATGTAGTCCGTCTGAAGCCGTATTATGCGCGCTAAAGGCCGCTGCATTTCCATGCTCTATTTTCGCAAGATCCGTTTTTTCCCCTTACTAGTCGCATTATTTGTTTTAATGCATCGGGTCGATGCTTCTTTGAGAGGGGAGTAATGCCGCCAATATTTGCAGTGTTTGTTCGTTTTTCAAATCTGCAGCGACACCACCTTATCGCTTTGTTTGCGACGCAAGACGCGACTAGATTTATTTCGGTTGATCGCAGCCAGGCAAAGCTGATTCTACGTTGTTCCGGAATGTTCTAGTAACTTTGCGCCCTTTATCTCGAATGTTCGCTATCAGCTTTAAATTGAGCACGGCCGACAGCGGCGGGCATTCTGTTCGACGACCGCCGAGCACGCTTGTCGCTTCGCCGCCTCCGAGTGATTCAGTCCATTTTGCGTGCAAGTCAGCCCAATAAACAGTACTTTTAGAAGACCCTTTCGTCCGTCTTCATCGCTGCTTCGACTGCCGTCAGCACTACGTCACAATATATATATATATATATATATTTATATATATATATATATATATATATATATATATATATATATATATATATATATATATATATATATAACATTGCACCATTAGTACGAACGCAATTCTATTAGAGGAACTGTAAAGAAAAAAGAATGTAAGGCACTGCTAACGCGCCACCACACAAAGCATGGTCAAGGGTTGAACACAACCGTGACGAATAAGAAAAAAAAACGCGTGATAGCGCGAATTGAGAAAAGAAACTTGACAATTTCTTTATTCATGAGTAACTGTAAGGCCGCCGCTCTTTTCCAGCTACGTACCTTTGCAGGAAGCAGGACGCTGGCACACGCGGAAGCCGCTCCCCGGTATAAGCGAGAGCCCCCAAGTGCATACGGGGAACGAAAATGGTAACTTGACGCACAGACCCCCCTATCGACGTGTGCTATCGTCGGGGAGGCTCCCGCAGCGTCCCGCCGTGCCTCGTGAACAAAAACGTGTTTCCAGGAGGGCCGTGACGGACACCTGTCATGGCGGACAGGCAGTGCTCACCAAGAATGTGGGAAGACAGGGGCGATCCTTAATCTGGTTTCCCGGAGCGAGAGACAAACCCCTTCATGCTTATTAGCTGTGTCCCGCCGTCGGTAGCGCGACAGCATCGTGGGCCCTTTCGCCCCCTCCTCTCTTGCTGACTGGCGACGCGGACCGATGATGGGTGGCGAAATGCCTGAGGCAAGGATTAGCTCCGAAGGGAGAGCGTGTGGATACTCTCACTTGAGAGAGAGTGGTGGCGTATTTGTTTTTTATTTAGTTTGTGTTGTTAACAAGACCCTGGCTTCGAGGCTAAGCCCAACCCAAGGGGTTGTCCCCATTTCTCATGTTGTTTTTGATTGGAGAATTGATCCTTAGGGCGGGCCACTGAAAATGACCGCCCTCAGACCTTTGTTAATGAAGTGCTTAAAAGCGCATGTAAACGGATGCAGTCCAGTCCAGTCTGAGCTGGGGCTCCATGCTTAGCATGTAACCTGATGCTACTTAGGCTCTAACCTGCCCGGTCGATGAGTAAAGTCGCAGTTTGTTCTTTTGTAAATTCAGTTCTGCTTTTTCCAGTTTAACTCTCTGTATATGTATGCTGTAAATATATGCTCTGCTGTCATCATCTGCAAGCTCGCCTCCTGTTCATCTTCCAAGCCGAACGACACTAGAGGAAGGGTTTTTGAACCATCCTCGAAAAAACGAACGACCTATTGAAATTCTACTGGCGCAGCCGACAGGATTCAGCACGTCTCATCACAAAGGGCAGGCTTCGCAGTGACAACCACAGGCAATCCGGCACGGAGCAGCGAGGAGCTGTCAAGGGACGACTCCACCTCGGCTGCTACCGAAGCTGGTAGAGCTGACGCATCATCCGGGCTCTGGGCGGCAGACATCAGAAGATCTGCGCCGGGTGAGTGGGATTCCTTGCGTTTTGTCGAGGTTGGCGTGGTTGCTACTCTGAAGGCTTAGGGTACAGGTATGTAACACGTGACCAGCATGGAGAACAATTTCAGTCTTAAGAGCTCCTTCAGTTCTAAATTCGGCCTTGAATTTAAAACGCTTCAAGGTGTTCTCTCAGACGCAGGACAAACGACTATTCGCCGCCTTGAGTTGAAATTTCAGAAGCGGATGAGACAGATAGAAAGAGAGGAGCAGGAACAGCTAAAAAATGCTCGAGCGGATTTATGCGGGCGGCGGGCAGCATGGCAACGCGTCCGATGGAAAGCGCAGAGACCATGCAGACCTAGGCCCTGAAGCTCAGAGTGTTGGTGCAGTTAATAGCGAGTCACCTAAAAATTTGGCGGAAGCAGAGAGCCAGAAAAAAGCAAAAGGAACAGATTCACAGGCGCAGGAAATACCGACTGCTTTGAACGGACGCAATGAATTGGTCCCCGAATGGAAAACTGTTCAATGTGTTACCCTATCAAAAGCAGAGGGGAATGCTGTTCGTCGTCTTGAAGTGAATTTCCGGGACCGAATGCAACAGATTGAGTGGACTGAAAATGAAGAGCTAAGAAAGCTTGAGCTTAGGTATATGGGCGGCGGGCAGGATGGCACTACATCCGAGTTCAATGACAGAGACCATGCAGACCTAGGCCCTGATGCTCAGAGCACTGGAGAGGTTCACAACGATTTCCCTGAAAATGTAACAGAGACAGTAGGCCAGAATAAAGAAGAGGTCAGGGAGATCCAGATAGCAGAAGCCTCAGAGGCTCTACCAATTCAGATTGAAAAACAACATTCAGGAAAAGCAGAGCTCAAGGTTGACCTATTGAATAGCACTGAGAGTGAAATGAGGAGCGACCAATGCTGTGAAAACACGAACGGTAGATCCAGCGCACTTTCAGAGCGTCCAAAAACACAGTCGCAGCATTTCTTTCGGGACAAATCTAATTTTGACCTGGTACTGGGGATAAAAAATCTTCACCAATCGAGTTAGAGCAGGTGTGCTCAAGATGAGGTCCTCATGCGGAGCTTGGGTCACTTATTGCCCGCCAATGGGGTGTTCGTTTCGAAGCACAGTGGTAGTGATTCCACAGTCAGGCGCAATGACCTTGAAGAGTGGGCCGATTCGGCGACAGAGTTTCTAACACAGAGTGTCTCAGCAAATATGCTGAAATGTGCCAGACAAAAATCCTGCAGTCGCGGCGCGTTTTTCGGCGGTAGTCAGGGTCATTTGAGGATAAAAGATGGCAGTCCGCCAATCACCGCCAAACTGGATCGAATAGGTTGTGTGCCATCTCCGCCTCTTAAGCTGCCATGGAAGGCAGCCCGATATTGTGGCAGCGAGAGCCCGACGGTCAGCTTTTGTGGCAGGTCGAGTGGCGCAACCAGGTCGGCCTCGGCAGGCGTGAATGTTCCCATTCAGCCGACATGGTTTGTGCACGGAAGTGTTTGGTGATGTCAAAGCTTATGCGCGAGGCTATTATATGAGGACACTCAGCCTGTGTTCGTGAGTGTTGTGTGCGGACTTATGAACCGCTATGAACAATGTAATATTTGTGTGTGATTCGAATGTGGACTATGCGCAGTGCATGATGTTGCTGCCCGTTCAGTGAACTGTACAGCAGCATGCACCAATGTTGTGCTTTAGTTTCGTTTATTGATTGTTGCTTTGATTTGGTTCTCGAAGTGTCGAGTACCCAGGAGAAACTGTGCCCCGGGGAGCTGACATTCCTGAAGTGAAAGTGCTGCGGCCACTTTGTTAAGAAGCATAAACGAGCTGATAGCAAGCTCGGTTTATACTCTTAGAGGGGGCGTGTAAGGCAGCCGCTCTTTTCCAGCTGCGTACCTTTGCGGGAAGCAGGACCCTGGCAGACGCGGAAGCCGCTCCCCAGTATAAGCCTGAGCCCCGGAGTGCACATGGGGAACGAAAATGGTCGCTTGACGCACAGACCCTCCCCCCCCCCCCCCCATAACGACGTGGGCTATCGTTGGGGAGGCTCCCGCAGCGTCCCGCCGTGCCTCGTGAACAAAAACGTATTTCCAGGAGGGCCGTGACGGACACCTGTCATGGCGGACAGGCAGTGCTCACCAAGAATGTGGGAAGACCGGGGCGATCCTTAATCTGGTTTCCCGGAGTGACAGACAAACCCCTTCATGCATATTAGCTGTGTCCCGCCGTCGGTAGCGCGGCATCGTGGGCCCTTTCGCCCCCTCCTCTGTTGCTGACTGGCGACGCGGACCGATGATGGGTGGCGGTACGCCTGGGGCAAGGGTTAGCTCGGAAGGAAGAGCCTGTGGATACTCTCCCTTGATACAGAGTGGTGGCGTATTTGTTTTTTATTTAGTTTGTGTTGTTATCAAGACCCTGGGATCGAGGCTAAGCCCAACCTAAGGGGTTGTCCCCATCTCTCATGTTATTTTTGATTGGAGAATTGATGCTTAGGGCGGGCCACTAAAAATGACCGCCCTCAGTCCTTTGTTAATGAAGTGCTTAAAAGAGCATGTAAACGGAAGTAGTCCAATCCAGTCTGAGCTGGGGCTCCATGCTTAGCCTGTAACGTGATGTTACTTAGGCTCTAACCTGCCCGGTCGATGAGTAAAGTCGCAGTTCGTTCTTTTGTAAATTCAGTTCTGCTTTTTCCAGTTTAACTCTCTGTATATGTATGCTGTAAATATATGGTCTGCTGTCATCATCTACAAGCTCGCCTCCTGTTCATCTTCCAAGCCGAACGACACTAGAGGAAGGGTTTTTGAACCATCCTCGAAGAAACGAACGACCTATTGAAATTCTACTGTAGCAATTGAAGTTATGGACTCATAAATACTCTTTAGTCTTGTTCAATGCATTCAGGTTTCAAAATGTGTCTGAACTCTCGGATATTTTCTGATGCCGCAGCGCCGTCCCGAAGTTCATAGCTTAAATTGATGTAAGAGCAACCGAGAAAGTTTTCTAAACCATTTGGGCGTGCTTTTTTAGTCTGCAAGGTGGCGCTGGGGGTGAAACACATCCTTTCATATTAGAGGATGAATATACTTTTAATTTTATTTTTACTTGAACCTAAGTTATATAAAAAAAATTTGGCGCTGGCTTGGCTCGGCTATGCCAGGATATACGTAGCGAGAGGTAGGTTTGCCTGGGTGAGCTTGTTGTGGTCACTGTGTGTTTAGCAATGAGAGACATCGGGCTCCATCTCGTCGGCTATGCGCCGTCTAATACGCCCGGCAGTCATGCATCTCTCTCTGTTCGGGCGTCTCCGCTGCTCTCTTCGCCTTCTGACGCTCAATCTCTCTTTGTTGGGTAGCCAACTGCCAGGGGAAAACCTCAGGATCGGAAGAGTTATTGTTCTCTTGTCCATACCGCCATTTAGCAGCGGCTTGACTCTCCTCTGCATCCGTGTGAAGCGTTGTAGTACAGCCGCCCATTACATCTCCGCCTTTTATAGGCAATGCTGCGCATATGCGACACGCCGTTCGGGTGATAAAGCGGCGTGCGCCGAGGCGGCGACAAAGAACGCGGCTCCGACGCTGGAGCAGGCGCGCGGCCGCGGCGACGGCGAAGCGCACGTCGCATCAGCTGCTCCTCTCCGGTTGCCATGACAAGGACGCATGCGCACAACTTTCCTCTCCCAGCCAACGCGAAATACTCGACTGCCAGGCAGCCAAGTGGTAGCGAAGAGTAGCTCTTGCTACAAAGCATCTTGGTAGTTTTTGTCGTTGTGTTCCTAGCATTTCACGTTTGCAACTCTTAAACTAGTCAGTTGGAAAATCGGGTCTCCGAGATTACGAACGAACAAAAACGCACTGCGACTCGCTAATATTTTTTAGTTTATATTGCAATTGCAGTGGGTGAGGAGGCATGCTTCAAACTGGGACGAATAATTACCTTTTATAGAACTAACTTAATTTTTTGGAAGCCTTCTGCAATATTTTGTCAAATACCAGTTTTGTTTACAGGTTAGAGCAGGAAGCCTGGGCAAATGTCGCGCCAGCACACATCGTTATGAATAACGCCTCGTTCATACTTAAAGCTTAGTCGAGTGTTTGACGGAATCCCGTCTGGAGCGGAGGGAACATAGTAACAGAAAAAGAGAAGCACTTGCCTAGAATTTCTTTTCTTTTTTCTTTTTTTCTTTTTTGTTTATGCTTCTTTTTTCTGTTAATATACTTAAAGCTACGTATAGTATTGAGTAAAAAAAACTAAGATTGCACAAGTTATCGATTCCCGTGCGAAGTAGTCGCAGCTGCATGGTTTGGGTTCACTAAAATGTCAATAACGAGAATGTCCGACTATCTTCTATCCGCAGTTTTGCGGGGGGTTTAACAGAGAAAATCGTCATCTGAAGATAATTCTTTTCATTTCCTTTGTTTTCTCACCAGTGGTTCATCGGCCACCAGTTCTTTGTTTTCGCTCGTGACTGTATGTTGGATAAAGTTTTAAAGAAGAACACGAAAGCGCGCAGTATGTTCTCAATAGTACGTCTGGAAACATCGACTTCGCGTAATTTCTATTTCCCAATCTATGAACTTGTCACACCTACATTTCAGGCAATGGTTGATTTGTTTGATTAACTGTATTGTCCACTCTAGAATAATTTAGGCAGCCATCTGGAAAAGATCATTTTTAAAGCCGATTTAAGAACACCGCTAAAGTCGCGCTTATAAACAACAAATATTAATGGACAAAACACTGACTGTTCTGGAGCACCAAAAAAAAAACGACTGAATGAGACATGAGATTCTCAATAAGGATGAATGCTCCACGGCCACTGAAGTAGCTGCAATCCAACTGAAATTATATCAAGCAGTACATTAATTTCGATGTTTAATAACAAATTTACGGTGCCGAACTTTATAGGATACCTTTTTCGAATTCTATGCAGATGACGTAAATTGGTTTGTTGGCATCGTGAGGTAAAGAAGCACTATGCACTGTTTAAAAAAGATGTGAAACAGTCATTGAGGTACTTCGGAATTCATATTCAGAGAAACAGAACAAGCTATAGACCTGAAGCAAAATGTTAATATGCTTTGCAATTGCACCCTCTATAACGTTAAAAAAAGAAAAATGAGCGTAACTCTGCTATAGTTTCTATCTGGAACTCGACTGCCAGACCTAAAAACGGGCATTCGAATAGTGCTGGGCTAACCGGGAGGTATTGCACTGGTATCCAAAGATATTTTTAAAATTATTGTTACATATAATTACCATATTTAGTATGTCTACGCAGAAATTTACTTAAAATTTTGTTCTGTTGGCCCGGTTTTTGGTATGAATCGTCAGCAATTGCTAGAATTTTCCAGCTTCAGTGATTTTTGTAGGGTCCACTGTGGCAGCGCGCGAAGCATCGCTCTCACGTTTCCGTGCTCTACCGTTTTCTTCGTAACTGCTCACTGGAAGAACACACTGAAAAAATCTGGTAATTTTGTCTTTCTCGCAATCACTTCTGATTACCTCTTCATCTTGCCCACTTGTTCTTTTTGATCGCTAAAGTACTACCAGGATGTTTGAGGCGAAGACTTCAAAAATCTAGGAAATTTTCGTCCAAAAATTTGTCGATTTAATTTAGCATTTTTCTCAACTTAGCACACAAACTGGACATTTCGGGTCAGTTCTGATTCTATTTGCACAACCATTAAATTCTAGGTTTCCAGTGAATAATTCTACTGACATATCCATGATCTATACTCATTTGATATTTATTGTAGTAGGAATAGATGCATCTCCAGAATGTTTCTGGAAAACAGCGAAAAGCTGCTGTATTCCCTGTAGAAATTCATAAGTTGACGGATATCCAAATTAACGAAATGACAGCTTTCAGCCAATCATTGCTTATTGGCCTACTCGCACATAGTCTTTTAATAGTATAGAAGTTGATGGTCGCCGTCGAATGCATATGCAAATTTATATGTCAACGGATATCATTTTGGGGGTCTGATATTCTCGGCTCGTCCGATCCCGTGCTGTCAGCTATGTTGCAACATGGGGACACAAGTTTGAACAATGACTGAGGATACGAATATTCTCTTTCACTTTCTTGAAAGATACACGTAAAATAATGAGAGAAAATATTTTTACGCGAGATCCTCAGACTTCTGTCTAACAGAAAATCAAATGGCGCCGTCGGCTTGCGAGAAAATTCAGATTGATAGAAAAGGTTGTGACGTCACACCTAGAGAGGCACATATCAAAGCTGATTAAAGCAGCAGCAATTCTGAATAAACGTTCTCAACACGACACAAAAGTTATTATCACGTGTAAGAATATAAATCGAATAATTCACTAAAAGAAAATTGGTGTGAGATTGGAATCAAACCAGAATCAATTGGATCCAGAGTCAGACAGCTACCTCAAGGGCAGCTAGGCATTTCTCTTTTCGTGGTTAAAGGGAGGATTTGCGTGTTTAGCTTGACAGTCTACGTGCCTGCAAAGTGAAAATCAAAGATGGCCCCAGGACTCTTAAGGGAGTTAAAAACGCCATGGCGTCATACCCTCAAGGAAGAGGATGTGTGTCCTACGACAGTTTCTTCTTTTGAGAGCTATAAACATCTTTATTTCCCGGCGGGAGTGTTTTCTAATTTATGTAGGCATTCTAGAACCTACAGTTATTATTATCCTATTGCAATGATTTGCCTGAGCACTGAGAAGATTGAGAAACATTTAGAACAGCTTTCCCAACCCGAGTAGTTGATTGAGTAAATAGAGCGACTATATTAACACGTGAATGCTTTGGGAATTAATATATTAATCCCCGGAATCGGGATGGTATTGTCGTGGTCAGCCGCGCTTTGCATCTAGATACTTGAGTAGTGCTCGTAAGTCGAGATAAGATGGCGCATGCAGATTCACCCAGTTAAAATTAAAGCAATTTTTGTATAGAACGCGTCTGAGACCTGTCTGTGCTAAAATATTGCAAATAGAATCAAAGGAAACTCGTTAAAGTTTATGGGTGTCTCATATACTAAGATTTTCGATGTATATTTTGTTACCAGCAAGCGCTTTGTCATCCGTGAGTCTCGTTCGTCTGTGCCAATATGAGGCTGCTTGAGGCATAAAAAGGCTATCATACGTAACAGTGTTTTTATTAGAACAGGTCTTTCTAAATGTCCAGTAAATACAACTAAAATACAGCAGACACTTCGAGGTATTACCGCTAAATGAAGCGAAAATATAGCTAAAACTCGTTATTGAATTCAGCCATTTTTTTATGTACCTGCCGGAGCATAACTTTAGGACGAGTACTTTTCAAGTGTTCCTGGTTAGCAACACACCCTTTCGTGTCAGAATTAATTGCTCAAAAATCAGGCTTTTATTTTGTCAACCCTGATTAGTGGTAAATACAGGAAAGGCACGGGAATGCTGTCTATTATTTAATGTATTTCCCAAACTGATCCTTCAAGACCTCGTTGTTCAAAAGACGGCTGCACTCCGCGATTACGTAACAAATGCACTCTGTCTATATCATACTTCTGTACCAACACGTGCCAACCGTTTAAACTTCATCCCAATGAAACCACATGTGAATCGCTTGAACACTCATTTTTTTCCTTCAACAATTGCGCAGTGAAATTGCTTTCAAGGATCCCTGCGAGCATTTCCTGCTAATAAACTCTTGATTAATTAATGAGTTAACTTTGGTGCCTCTTACTTTGTTAGCATTCTTTTTGTGTCTTGCAAATATATAATAAACAAATAACAAACACCAAACTAAGGAAGGTTGACTTAAATCGATTCTTATACATCTACGGTGGCAACAGATTTTCTGGGTGTATGTGATGTCTGGTCAGCAAAACTCACAGTACTGCAAACTTAATTTCGCTGCACCATCAACAAAATCGAGCTCGAGACCTTCCACAGGAGGACAAATATTATACACGTTCTTTTATGATGAGCAGTTTTCAGCGCTTTCAAGGGCTGCATCATCCTAGGAAATTTCTTAATTTCTTTTACTTGATGAACGGCCGGCTCATTTAGTGCTGGCCTTTTCTTTCAACGCACTGTTCTCTGCAAGCGAACCATTGTCTGTCTGCTCTAAGCTGTGCAGCTCTTCTCGCGCTCATTTCGTCATCTTGGCTTGGTTCAGCTATGCTAAATTGTTGCTAAAGTTAAACAAAATACAAAACATAACTCCTGATAGAGTAGGGGGTATTAACGATACCTCTTATGCATATCAGTATTCCTCTTAACTTCACTACATAATATTGTGTTTTCCTGCCGAGTCCGAATATACAATTGAATTTTGAATTGCACAATTAAAATTTCAGTTATAAGCTGTTACTAATTTTAGCTGTGGTCTTCTTTGCCCACCATTAGCAAAAATGCTTAACACTTTATAAATCATTTTTAGGGAACTGAATCACCCAATATGCACTCGTGCGGTGATGCTATCTTTAGTCTCACCTACATTGGTAAAATATTTGTGAAAACTATTTCAAAACGCATTGGATAGTAATTTAGGCAACCCATGCATAGATTTATTTCATAATGTAAATGCCCATGCTAATAATATCAAAGCACAGCGCTGCTCTTTCCGAAGAGTTTCATACCAAGCTCATTTTAAGTGTCCAAGGAAAAATGAGAACAAGCCGCTAAGGCAGAGTCTGTGCAGGAAGAATCGCGAACGAACTTTCGAGCCACAGAAAATCGAGACGCAGGACAACGCCGGTGTGTTTCGCTGCCCTATTGTGATACCAGCTTGATAACGGTCAAATCAAGGGACAAGAAAGCCGGTCTCAGAGTGTAGCAAAATAGCGGCGATCGGAGAGGAATTTTGGATAGCCATTCGCGCGAAGTGTAACGCCATTTCGAAACTCGTGCTTCGTTTTTCAGCCTCGTTGCAATCTGTGTACTCAAGTTTTCTTCTTTGTAAGCGTATGCGCTTGGATATTTTGAAGAGATACAGTTTGAGGTATATGTAGCAAGAAATCAGTTTATTTCTGTTTTTGAAAAGAAATCCCTTTTTTTGCAATTTTTCGCTATATGAAGGCCCTTGTTCCCCCTTAAATCTTTTGCCCTCTGAGGTTATGCAAGCCTTTAATACTTATGACAGCCAGAGGCTGCAGTTGCCGACGGCCGTGTTAATTATTTTGGACGAAAAGAAAATGACAGGCAATCAGAAGATGTTTTACTTTCCTTTCCTTTTGTTGCACAGCGTCCCCACAATGATATGACTGCGGCGAGTTGTAATTTACTATCCCTTATATTATCAGTCAGGTGTAGCATTGCATACGACCGGTTAAGGAAAGTTCTTCATTTTGAATTCGCCCATTTAAAGATCTTTCAAAAACACACGCGAGCACAACAATACCCGTCCCATTTTTATCACGCAGAAACGTGCTACTACAACGGAATTTCTGCTGCGGAGGGCGAAAAAATGTACCTCATTGATCCTTGCATTCGATTCGAGTGCCTTGCACTGAAACATCAAATTTTAATTACAGGGTAAGACGTGTTACATGTTTCTTAAATAGTTCACTACCAGTGGTATCCACTGTCGTGAAAGCGACTGCACAGGCGGGTGGAAGAAAGGCTGGCGCGGAAGTTACTGCGATTTGCTCGATTCGTGACCAATGCTATTGCACAGGATACTGGATAAAGAGGTCCAACTTGCAAAAAAATTACCGCAGCCTCTGTGCGCAGGCAGCATTGAGAGCGCGCTCTAGCTACGTGTAATGAGGCATCACGTTGTTTAATTAAGAGCCCGGTAAATATTCACTAGGCAAAACACGCTTAGGGGGCATGGAGGTACGGAAACAGCGAACATACATCAAACGTCATTTCGTTTCTTGGTGCAGATCTTGATGGTGCTTGCCCCGTGTAATCATCGTCTCGGCGCCACGACTGCGCAGTTGCGTCCATTGCTGCTGACGCCGGATGACAGCCTCCAGCTTTTCGACTCACCGCCAGCCGGACCGCTTCGCTGCGACGGAACGGCCCCCTTTTTTGAAGACCACTTTCTCCAACCCACCTTGGACAAGACATCCGCATCGACGGATTCATCATCTCTGGGACACTGCTTAAGAAGTCGGCGCCCCTGGAATCCTCTTAGTGGGCATGGAAGTACGGCCACAGCGAACATTCATCAAACGCCATTTCATTTCTTGGTGCAGGTAGGTTCAGTTCCTGAACTATTTTGCAAAAAATCTGAAGATAATTTTTTGCTAGTACTTCCATGCCCACAATCGTTGCTCTCTGATTTTTGATTGCATTC
This sequence comes from Amblyomma americanum, assembly GCA_030143305.2. Taxonomy (NCBI): domain Eukaryota; kingdom Metazoa; phylum Arthropoda; class Arachnida; order Ixodida; family Ixodidae; genus Amblyomma; species Amblyomma americanum. Next base: position 151,888 of record JARKHS020025935.1, on the reverse strand, counting down.
ACGTCGCCAAGTTGTTAATACAGTCCGGTGACGTTGAGTTGAATTCTGGACCCTCTAAGGAGGAGTCTTCCCAGCAATACAGTGAATTAGTCTCACTAATAAAATCTTTACATGATAAAATGAATTCTAGGCACGACGAAGTTATGACCGCACTTAATGAAGTTAAGATGGCCCAAAATTCAATGGAGCTGCAGATTGCAGATATTGATGGTCATCTTACTGCAGTGGACAACAGTATTCGCACATCTGAGGCGCCGCAGGCCGAATGTGTTGCTCATGTCGGAGCGCTTGATCAGAGTCTAAACGAACTTGAAGATTGTTCACGCTGAGATACTTAATATTCCACGTTTTCGACGATAGTTGTCAAGAGACATGGGCCGAATCCGGAGAAAAAATCTGCTCCATTCTGAATACCGCGTTTAACTTCGGCTTGGATAAGAGCGACGAACGCATATCTTGAGCCCATAGACTAGGCCGCTTTGTCCCCGACAAATGCCGCCCCATTATTGTTAAATTTGTGTCATTTAAACTTAGCGAAATTATTATCGCCTCAAAAAACAAGCGAAAAGCTTCCAAGGTAACTGTGAGTGAAGATTTTTGCAAAGGGACAAGGAATGTGAGAAAATGCTTTTCGATTTTAGTACTCAAAGCGGCAAAAAAATTTTCAGTACGGTATAACAAACTTCATATCAGCCGTAATTGTTATGTTTACTCAGCGGACACCGACGCCGTGTGCGAAATAGGGCCTTTGAACAATGAACAAGAAAATTGTGCTGTACGTTGGAATCGAACCCAGGCTTTCGGCATTTGAGACGGGGACGGTTCCACTCCGCCACGGTGGTTGTTTTCTTTATTGCATGGAATTCAAACCCGCTAAGCTACCAAATGCCTTACGTACACGCATACTACTTCGCGATGCAGATACTCATTCTTCATTGACTGTTCAAAGTGAATGAAGGTGCATCTAGTGAATGCACAGAAGTGTAATAAACGTATCTTCGGGATATATACTGAGGCGTGCACGAATAATTTTATTATGAGCGCCAAAATTCTCGACATCCCAATTACCCTAATAACGAAGTACATTTCCACTGAATTTCCTTCATGCATGGCGTGCAGTCGTAGTGCCATCATGCGGCACCCAATGAAACCCGAATAGGCATTGGATGGCGATGGTCCAGCTAAACATGGCGCGCGTCTAGTGAATGCACTAGACGGCGAGGGGCGGAACTCATCCAGGTACACTAAACTGCACAGATATCATAGAAACCTGTCTGCGAGCTATGTATTGAGGCTTTCATGAACGTGAGATATGGACGGGAATGAAGACTTAGGCGCTTCGACGAGCCTTGGTGCTGGCAGTTGTCCGGAACTCACTCCACGCTACAGACGCTAAGGCGCGTCTAGTTGCCCGATGCACAATGGCTTTCCCTCTCTAACGGGGTTCAACAGTAGTAAACCACAGGTAATCTTTGCTGCTGTTACTTTCATTTGTTATTGGAATAACGGCAGCAAGTGTAAGAAGTGACACTGTATAGCGCATTTCACCTTCAGCAGAAAAGTAAATAAAGTTCCTTCTTTTTCTTTCTTTTATAACCCGTTGCTTTCATACATGAGCAGTTACAATCTTTAAAATCACATACGCATGTGTGAGCATTTAAAGAAAACAGAAAAAAATGCGACTGAAATGTTTTATTAGATATTTCTGGCCAAACATCAATTTGTTTGGATGGCACAAACTCTGACCTTATTAATGTGCTTGATGTTTTCTATTCAAATTTCAATAAACTATATATATGAAACCAGCCGCCGCGGTGGCTGAGTGGTTATGGCACTCGGCTGCTGGCCCGAAAGACGTGGGTTCGACCTCGGCCGCAGCGGTTGAATTTCAATAAAAGCGAAATTCTAGAGGCCCGTGTACTGTGCGATGTCAATGCACGTTAAAGAACTCCAGGTGGTTGAAATTTCCGGAGCCCTTCACTACGGCGTCTCTCATAGCCTAATTAGCTTTGGGCCGTTAAACCCCCATAAGACAAACCAAAGCAAATATGCAGCGTAATTTTTATTCCTAAGTTTACCATTACATTTCGCAAAAGCAATGTTCAATGATTCATATATTTTTGTGTCAGTATTTTCTGTCAGTCATTAGTAGAACCCATTCGTAGAGCCAAAGTGATTGTTTTCCTTAAGGTTTATGGACCAGCTCTCTTGCCATTCCTCACGCATTCCATATTGAAACAATATTTACTTTTCAGTAGACGGACCGCCATCCTGTTGTACGGATCTTCAAAAGGCGACGAAGAGCTCGGTTCGAGTTCAGGCTCCAATTGTTCACTGTCGAGAAAAAAAAAACAATGCTGGGTTTGTGTGGCCCCCGGTATCGAAGTTTGCGCATAAATCATTTTGACAGACGCTTGTGACGCCGGCCGCATTTAAACAAAAGCGTGCGTCGCTTCTGCTGCGCTGGAATGTACAGAAAACGTAGCGAACCTTCCCTAAACTCTGCCCTTTTAGTGCTGCGCGCGGGCTGTTTCTCCATCGTCAAATATCAAGTGCTGATTGTATTTTATCGCGCACACTCAACGCGAACCAACATATGGGAGGTGAAGAGATAGGCTTGTCTTTCGCCAGCGCCAGTATGTTTTTTTCTTTTCGCTATGATGCCAATGCAATGTAAAAATGTCTAATTGCTGTGCGACCTAACGGGAACCGCGCAATTTGTATTTTTCTTAAGCATTTTGTTATAGGAACGTTTTGACGCATAAATGGCAGGGATTAACCTTCATGTTTTTCTACACGAAAACGCAGTCACAGTATCGCTTAGTAAAGCTGTTGCCAATAAAATAAACCGCTGCTGAAAAAGTATGTGCGCTCTTATATAAGCCAAGGAGGAAAAATTAAGTAGGATATAATGGCGCCAATAAAAAATGCTTTACTTATTTCTATACATTCTAGTCAACTCTTGCGAATGCAATTGGTCAGTAGTCAGCGTAGCTGAATTCGTTGCACCGCTGACCACATGCACGTCTCAGCAAGTATAAATTTTACAATGCTTATCTCTTGAATTCAGGGATTTGTAAACACACATAAAAGCGTCTTGTTGAAGTATTTTTGAAGGCAATGACACTAAAGCTATTTTTTCGGCTCCATGCCTGCTGACTGTTAGAAGGAATCTAAAACGCGCCCCAGTGATAGTTTAGGAACGCATTAGGAAAAGAAAAGCAAATTCTGTTTGAGAGAGAGCAAAAAGGGAAGAAAAGGAGGACAGATCGCTATCCCCCTTGTGGGTATGTGCCATTGTGTGAGGTCAACAACAACAACAACAACAACAACAACAACAACAACAACAACAACAACAACAACAACAACAACAACAACAACAACAACAACAACAACAACAACAACAACAACAACAACAACAACAACAACAACAACAACAACAACAACAACAACAACAACAACAACAACAACAACAACAACAACAACAACAACAACTCCCTCAGTGTATACACGCTCACTGTAGTCATCGTTTACGCTGCCTTCCGCTTGTAATGAGGAAAGAACGAACTCTTCTGCGGAACATTTATCCTCTTGAGCAGTTGTGGAAGATGAAGCCATATTTTTTATACTCTGAGTTGAAAGGTGTTGTAGGCAGTAGCCACATGCAGTGGCTAGGCCGGTTAGGTTCACAGCGCTGCTGCGTGCTCGCGTGTGGATCGCTGCGGCTGGCACGTGTCTCGCGCTCGTGCCAGTGTTCGCCTGGCTTCCCGCAGTAGGCCCAGCCGGGGCTGCTTCCTCTCGCTCGATATCCATCTACGGTGGCACACGTCACAGCAGCGTCTACGGCCTGGACTACGAGGCCAGTACATAGCGTCCTTCGTCATTCAACTGCCCGAGGCCTCCTGCTTCACGACCCTTGCCGACTGGCGAAAATGGAGGAAGCGGTTCGAGCGTTTCTACACGGCTTCCGGTCCCTGCGATAAATCAGGGTTACATTAAATCGACACGCTACTTTACTTGATGGGAGACCAGGCCGACGTCGTCTTCTGAACCTTAAACTCTCCGGTGAGAGCTGCTAGAACTTAAAAGTCGTCCTGAAGCCGTTCGACAGCTACTTCATACCGCGGAGCAACTGCATTTTTTAACGGGCACGCTTCAACACAAGGATCAAAACGACGGTGAATCTATGAAAGGCTTCGTAACTGCGCTTCACACGCTTTCCAATCACTGAAGGAAGGATGAAAATTGGGAAGACACGGGCTTTTCTACTGGAGGGCTAGCCTCCACGCCCACTTGCTGCGTGTCATAGAAGGAGATGGGGGAGGGGAAGAAGATTAAAAGGAGAGGGTAGGCGCGCAGCCGCAATGATCATGCCAGGTGACATGTGCTGCCCCCTCACGACTAGAGGCGGCCAGAGAGGCCGGTAGCCTCCAGGAAGGAGAGGAGGTGACGGAAGGCCTTGGCAGGATGGTGGCCGGCAGGGAAGAGGAGGTGATGCCCACTTTTATCCTACGTCCGACCTGCCGTTAATTATCAACCTTGGCCTTCTGGATTACGCACTATCTCATATTTTGTCCTGTAAAAAAAGGTGCCCGTGTCGGTCTTTACTTGTGTTTTGTCCATGTCTGTTTCCCGCTTTGAAGTCAAGATGAGATTAACGCATTTGTGGGAATAGGGCTTCAGCAGCTGGCAAAAGACGGGGTTAATTGAAGGGATTTGGGAGATACCTTTGTCTTCCAGTAGGCGTAGTTAGACTGATAATGATAATAAGTGTTCTTAATAGCCTGGTCTTGAAGAGAGAAATGAACGGCCTTTTCAGGTGGAAGCAAATTAAATGCTTAGTGATATTCAGGAAAGATGAAGAATTCAAGATATGGCTTCAGAACAGATATTCAGATTTAACAGAGGACAACGACATAATGTGCAAGCAATGAAATATCGCATAGTTACCATTACAGAGAGCGCACTAGGCGTATGATGCAGGATGGTGCTACAGCATGCCGACTAGCTCTCTCAAGACATGACAGATCTGATTTAGAGTTAAAAATCATAGACGGACCAGATTACTGTTTGTTGCCACTAAAGAATTTTCTAAGGTGAACGCTAATACATTAAAGAAAGCATAAGACTTCAAAGAAACAAATGAACAGGCAGGCTTTCGGAAACGACACTTGACAATAGACCGTTTTTACACTGTCAACCAGGTGAGAAACAAATGTGTAGAACATGACCAACCACTTAGATAGCCTTCAGAGAGTACGAAAAAGCATTTGACTCACTCGAAACCTCCGCAGTCATGCAGGCATTGCTAAATCAGTCCGCAGATAAACCTAATGTAAAAGCCTTCGGAGATATTTATAACGACTGAAATGCTACCACAATCCTTTAAAAACTAATCAATAAAACTGTAAAGCTACTTCCTGCCTGTTCAGAGGAGGTGTTCAGTGGTATGAATTTGGAATGATTATGGAGGAAATTAAATGGAAGACACCTTAGAAATCTACGATTACTCGATTATCTTGTCTTGCGAAGTCAGTCAGGACATGAACTGCAAAGCATGATCAATGAATCAGACAGGCTGAGGAGAGCGGTGGGTCTAAATATTATAGTGAAGAAAGCCAGGGCTATGTGCAAAAATGTCGAAAAGAAACAGCACTTTATGATAGATAGAGATGATATGGAAATAGTAAGGCGATATGTCAACTTAAGGTTGGTAGTGAACGCAGGTCCGAATCACGAGAGTGAAATAACTAGACGGGTAAGAATGCAGTGAAGCGCATTTGGCATGTTCTCGTAGTTCGTGAATGGAAGTTTATCGATATTCTTCAAGAGAAAAGTTGTATCTTCCCGGTGCTTACCGAAGGTGTAAAAACGTGGACGATAACGATACCGGTTAAACTTAAGGACAACCGAGCAAGCTTGGGAAAGGAATTTGACAAGTGAAGTGTTAAGAAGCACGTAGAGAGCAGATTGGGTCAGGCCCCAACGCGGGTTAATACCCTAGACAAAATCAAGGGGAAGCAATGGGCTTCGGAGGGCACGTAATCATGTAATTCGAGGGCAACGTAACTGATGGTCCTTAAGGGTGATGGACAGGAGTGGAAGGGAAGCAAGTATAGCTGTAAGGGGCAGAAAGTTAGGTACGTGGATAAGCATAACAAGTTCAGAGGGTAGGGTGGTCGCCGCTGGCACAGGGCAGGGTTATTTTGAGATATGTGTAAGAGGCTTAGGCACTGCAATGTGTATAGTTAGGCCGATGACGATGTAAAGCACAGAAGTTCAGCCATGTCACAGGCAGTGCACTTCAGCACTTCGCGGGACACCAGACTATGGGCACTAAATGGGGATGCAGACTGTCACTCATAGTAACAAAATTTGATAGAGATCACCAGCGAGTCTCTTAGAAAATAAATGAAACTCCAAAATAGATGCAACACTATAAGTCAAGTTATTTCAGACTTTATAAAAGGTAGAAGCAAAACTATTTTCTTCTTAAGAACGAATGTCCAGAACATTCTTTTTCTTTTGCATATCCACAATTCTGAAAACAAATTTACCTAACTCTATAGTTGTTGCATCTGAAGTCGATCTTGACTTCTGGAATTTCGCTTCTTACTGAAATTAAAAATTAGAACAGCAAATACATAGTGGTGTTTCAGAGCTGGAAATTTGTATTCTGAGTTCACATATCCTTCCGAAATAAGCGTGGAAAAACGGGTACATTTACAAAGACTAAGCATGTTTTTCTCCATGGTCCGCTCTTGGAACATGTTATTCTTTACCATCACTGTTAAACCATTATCTGTCTACTAACTTTGATTTATTTACTTGCTCCGCTGCTAAGCTTCGCTCTATGTTTACTGAGGATGAATAACTGATTTTACTTATCCTGGGATTTCATTTTTCGGACCGCTCTGTTTTGCTTCTGTTCTGCACTGATCAAGTGTTTTCATTTTCTTTTGTTTGACTGTATGAATTGATTGCTGTTGACCAAACGCTGCTCATTAAGTGGGGCGACGGACTCGTCAAGCCGCCTATTGACGGCTTTTTTTCCGTCGTCCTCCATCTGTGTACTGCACATGGTGGAAATAAAGTCTTCTTCTTCTTCTTCTACCCTACACACATACAGCTAATATTCTCTGAAAGAGCTGGTATGGCCTGTTCCGACCCAATTGCCTCTTCTTGCTATATGATGAAAACCATACAGCTGGCTGTAACGTGTTCGCAAATTATATAAATCCAGGTAAAGGGAAACGACTACTGGTGAATTACGGCTTACTTGGCTAGCGTTTGCTCGGTTATGTTTAACATGGTTAAGAGTTTTGGTCACTTGGCATTTGGTGCTCAATGTGGCAGTTCTTAGCTTTTCCTCAGTTGAGCTTGCAGACAAGCAAGTTTTTGTGACCTTGGCTTTCGATAAACTGAATGCCTAATTGTCCGTAAGAACTCCTCAGCCACTGTCAATGTCGGTATTAAAGTAAATATTGCTGCTTTGCGCATGTTTCGACACGTCATGCATACATGGCGCACTTTGTATTTGTAAAAATGAGCGATATCGTCTAATTCTTTGCATATTTTCACTCAGCTTTCATAGCAGAGGCAGGGCACTCACATGGACCAGCCACGTGAACTCTGCGTTGTTCGGCGCAGAATTTTTTGAGTTATTGATGGGTTTACAGTTGTCACCATGGAGTGCGCAGTAGGAACACATGCATAGCAACACCTAAAAGTTTTGTCATCGTTAGCGCAGATGTTTATCGCCTATTGTCGTAATGTATCTGCATCAATGTCAAGTCTCTAGATGCCTGTGGTCGCTGCACGCTGCAAGCACAGCTGGTGTGATCTCATGTTTATTCCTCCTATGTGAAAAATTCATGCACCGAATCATGACAAGCGCTTAGCCAGAGCAAGGTTTTGAATTTCCACTGTGGAAAGTCAAGAGTTTAAAGAAGCACAAGACAATTTTTAATGTTCGGAATGAAAATTGTGGAGCAATCTGGGGGAAACAAGCTGCTTCGCAGATTTTGCTGCAATGGCAATATATCCGTTTTAACGCCTGCCTACCGTGGTGGCTTCAACTTTAAGGTGTGTCGCGAGTGTAACTATCGTGCATTCCCGCAGTGACCAAATTACAGTGTGAGAAAATGGTGCAAGGAATTCAAATAGCGCTTAGGAAAATACACGGAAGGCCTGCATGACTTATGGCGAGGGAGCTGTCTGACCAGAGGAAACGACACTGCTAGAACGCGAACGATTCTCATTGAGGACGCTTTTAAAAGAAGGGAAGAACTATGTGGAACCAGATTTGACCTGCGAATGCGTCCTCAGTGCTTGTATGGAGAAGCACCACTGATTCCCCAAATGCGCTATCAAACTTGGTACTATATGAAATATACCAGGTTTATGTACACCTTCCAGCAGCTGCGCACATTGCCTATATTGGACAGCGAAAGGAAATAACTCTTTTAGAGGTATTAGGACCACGTGCGCACACACTTTCCAGGAATGAGATTTCGCAAGGATCCTTCTACTTTCGTTTTTGTATTATGTGGAATTGTACCGCCACCCTTAACCTCCCTGTCTTTCAAAGAACTTCAGTCAATAATTAAATAACTATGCTGAGCTTTAATAAAAAGTTTTTATAAGAGGCTGAATAAATTGGTCGGATTAAGAGCAATCTCTCACTAGTAGCTATTAAGCGAAGGTATGTGACAGGCTGCAGTTTGACTTAAAAGACATCCTCTCTTTAGTGACGCAGCTTTGATATACAAAATACATCCTTATCCCAAAGTTAACGTTCGGTTGCCTGCATAGTGGAAATCACTGTTCTTTGCTATGTTCTTAGAACCATCAACTTTTAAAACTCAACTGTAATTCAAATTCGGCTTTTTGTGATAAACTCTTCGGGGTCGGCAATTCTCTACCAGCTCGCACAATAAATACTTCTTGAGACTGAGTTTTGTCATGTTTAAAGGAACTCCCGGGAAAACCACACCGATTCATTATCTAATAAATACGTTTTATAGACAACGGAATACTCCAAAAGACATTTTTGTTCACCGGCTGATGGTAGTCTGGAGTCGCGACTGTTATCCACGTATAAGCTAATAATACAAGCTAAGGAAACCGTATTTGCTCATCTGCTCTTAATGCTCTCAGCCTGCTTCGCAAGAAGGTGAACCTTCCGAATCAATTCCCGCGAACTTTGTGTACTTTCAAATCATAAAGTCTAGGCTTTGATGGGCGCGTAGTTTAGAGGAACAACGAGTTGAGGGAAATCTTGTATTATAGTTACACGTAGAGTATCTGCTAGCACCAGTGACTTTGTTTATCGTTTACAGAGTTGACCTAAATGTATCAGCGTCAGATTGTGTGAGTGTCATCGCTGTGGCCCGCAAGCATGATGACGGTTGTGGATGTGTCGATGACGTGCTTAGCGGATTCGTTAAGGAAACACTTTGATTCAATTTCAATGCCGCCGGGTACCCAGTGGTAATACAATAGGTTCAAGCTTTCGCCTGGCCTGGTGCTCTGGTTCTGTACGGTGAATTTTTTAGGAAAGATGAAAACACTCTGTGGCATTGAGCTATCTGGCGTCACATACCTTTGCCCCTAAAACATCACAGTCATCAAGAAACACCTTGGTATGCAATCAAAGATGGTAGAATCTATACTGACATCTTCCTAGAGAACTGTATTTTGCGCTTGCTTCATACAAAATAGTAGAGAATATAGGCGTCACCACGACGCCGCCAGAGACATTTTTACCATATAAAGGTATTGTTTGTACTTTTCGATTGCACTTTGAACACGTTCCCATTGCGTCTTTGAATATGTATTCCCTGTAAATTTTTGTCCCGCTGCTGTGTTCGATTATGCCTGTGAAAATCGTTTTTCTTTCTTTTCGTGATTTAAGCGACACTGCAAATGCCACAATGATCAAGATATACCTCAACTGTGCCGTGATGATAGGAATATAGAAGGAAGAGAAAGAAAGAATAAAGAAAGGTTTTTGTGCAGGGCTCTGCAATGATTCCATTTGCAAGGAGATCTTTGATGTGCTATACGATTACCTGTTGAGTCGATGTTCCTCCTTTGTGGAGATGGGGTGATGCGATTAGATATTTGGAAAGTAGGAACTGGGAGGAGGCTAAAGGGAGAGTCAGTGGTCGGATAATGCTTCTACAGGATGCTGGCTGGGTGGGAGGTGGACTTATGATATTTTAAGCAGAGATCTCGGCATCAGCTTCAAACCGATCACGCCGTTCCACGGACGGTAGACGCATTTAGGTGCGGGTTGGACAGCGCTTCTGCAGGATGGAGGCTCATTCGCAGAGGTTTAAAATGCCGCTGTTGTTGGGGAGTGATGTTTTCACTTCTCAAGCAGAAAAATGGCACTCCTTAATCGACTACTGCACCCAAGCACACAGCAAAGTAAGAGCATGGCGAGAGGACGGCACAGTATAGCAAAAATGATTCGCAAATTTCCAAACGAATGCTCGGCATGACATTTCTGTAAGGTTTATGTTTACCCGCTACACAAAAGTCATGACAAATACGCACAAGAAAGAAACTGAGTGCATATTTAAATCTTAAGCAAAACCCAATGTTAGCCCTTCTTTGGCCAAGGCTTAAGAGTCCTTACCAACACTAAAAAAACTGGAACTCTTTCAAACAGACCAAGCGAGATGCTCTACTGACTTTACATCAGTTTGCTAGGCCTAAGTTGCACAATAGCTTCTGGGGCAGATCTTGTGACAGTGTTCATCCATTGATTCTGATCAAAATGTTCACTTTGGACTGAAAGAAATCATTGTTTTGTGTTATGAAATCAGACAGAGCTTGTAAGTGTGCGGATTATTATTCTTCCACCTACCATCGCTCGTTTTCATGGAGAAGCACTGTAGAGTAGAAAGACCTCCGCTATCAAGGCTGTGCACATGCGTCATCCGGGTGGGCGGTTGTGACGCACATCGCATAGAACGAAAAGCGTTCGTTGCTTCTGTCGCGCTGAACTTTAAATTAAACACACCAAGTGTTTCCGAGATGAGCAATGAACATCGCCTTGGAGCCTACTTGAGTGGCGTTGTCTTTCTTCCAGTCAGATATCTATGTGTGCGCCATTGTTATCATGCACTCACAAAAGCACATTTGTGAAAGCTCTCTAGAGCTGGGAGTGAACACTCGCCTACGGGAATGCGTTTCTTCACCTCGCAGGGTCGTTAAAACAATGCATGTTGGTAAGTTACACTGTCCCCTTCGAAACGTGCGTAAAAACTATTGTTTCTTGCCACTATAGAGATGACACTCGTCTGTATTGCCGCGTGCCCATGGGATAGAGGACGATGAGGAAATTTGGGCCTGTAAGCGAGTCAGCCATCTTGTGTGCATTATTCCCCGATGTGCTTCTCATCTTGCGCCAGCACAACGGTCGCAAGCCTTCGTTACAGTATATACTAGGGAGTTAACCATCAAGGGCTCGGGCGCGAAAAGCCAAATCTCTGAAGAAAAAGTTGTTAAAACCCACAGGAAAGTTCCGACTGTGCAACGCGACATTCAGCGATAGCTGTTTAGGCGTTTAGTTCAGTTTAGATGTTTAGTCACATGACAAGTGGTTTAGTGGTGACGTGATGCACCCCTGAACTGGAAGGTGACTGTTCCAAACAGAGCTCACACGTAAGGTTTTGCGACCCAGGTTGACCGGCGCAACCGGTGGATGCGGTTGCCACCGGTTACGTCGCCGGCGACTTCGGCGCGCAATGCACCACAGGTGAAAAACCTGGACATTTTTCTCTGGGTCAAGGTAAAAAGAAAAAAATAGCAAATCACGAGCGTAAGGAATGTTTTTCAGAAATAGCCTACACATAATAAACCTGACGAGAATGTCACTGGACAGTTCTAAACTGCGCAGAGTTCACTGCAGTGGTTTCATCGGACTGCAAGCACGCGTCACCAAAGGCTTCAACACATGAGACTACTAAGATATTTGGTAACAAGTGCAGCAGATTGGAGATATTCCTTCTCGACAGGTCCAGATTGGTACCTTTAGCCAGCAATTGCAAACAGCCTTTGCAAATTCGGAAACGACTCCACACACACGCCTGAAAAACGCTTGGAAGATGTCATCAGTATTTTCAGAGCCCTTCCGATGCTCATTTGTCCAGTCACGTCTCCCTCTACAGGCCTTCTCAATCTTTTTTGGCATCAGGGATGGTTGCAGACGAGCCCAAGTTAGAGCACATAACCATTGGCGCTGTAAAAGCACCGGTGGCTACAACATTAAAAAGTCTTCTGTGCAGTAAATTTTGCGTTGCTCCTGCTGACGGTTCTTTCCACTCACATGTAAGCGCAGATTTACAATAATGAAAATTTGTTTTAGGTGCAGCTAGTTTTGGAGGTCTAAGACAGGTCACCAATGAGCGACCTTTGCTGTGCACCGGAATTACACAATGAACGCCGGTCTCCCTACTTCCAGTCTTAGCTCGGACCGATATCGCCGTAGGTGTGCATATGAGCAAATGAATGCATGCATTATCGCGGCTTCTTCAGTTTCCTGAGTCCGGAACCTAAGAGCTATCGCTTTTCAGTTCAATCCGTTCGCCTTGGGGCCGCACCTCGTTCACCTCTGGCGACCGTCCCCCTGGGCTTCACTCTTCCGGTGTACGTTCTCTCGGATCCAACTTCGGCACCACGTGCTACTCAAAGAAAGCGCAATTAAAAGCTGCGCTCTAAAATTCGGTCACAGGCATAGCATCTGCCTTGATCCCTCTCTAGATTCTGAAACGATCTGAGTAGCACCACTTAAAGACGGTGTTTATTCGAAGCACTTGTTTCGCGGGCCACATGGCCACACCACCACTCCCTACTCGCGGTTCCCCAATAGTTGTTTTTCTACCGTGACTTCGTGGCCAGCACCCAGTCCACGAAATGATTCGTTCTCAAACCAAAGGAGCATCTCTGCCCAAAATATCAATACATCTCGAGCAGAAGAATGCTTACTGAATAAAGCTCACCTTTCAGTGGGTCTAAATTATTTTTACGGTGCAAAACGTACTACTGCGAGATGTGAAAATTCGGTACGGTATTGTCAGTTTGAGGTCATGGACCGGAATGAGAAGAAAAAAATCCGTGAGAGGATTCACGTGCAGAGCAGTCCCGACGACCAAACAGCCCGACGACCAAACAGACTTGTGTAAAGGGTGGGAGCGTGCGCACACTCTTCCACACGACAGTGGCAGCGCACGCTCCTTGTCACTCCACCCATGCGAAAAATTTACACGTTCAGGTTTCGTGTACCCTCCGGACGTGCAAGATGCCTCAACCGGGTGCTCATATTGTCACCTGACGGTAAGCATGCATCTGCAACCTACGAGCGTTATCAAACACGAAGTCAAAATTGTCCAGCAACCTGAGCATTCCTTTGGCCTTTATCCTACATCGAAGTATATCCACCTACCAATCACAAATACACTTCCAGAAGCCACCATGCCCAGCTATTTCCAACAAAGGCATTTCAAAGAGAAAAACCCTCACTACCCAAGCTTTTCGAGCCGTCAGCGCAGCTGCATGTTTGATCTTGAATGTAGCTAGAGGTCATACCATGAGCATAACTGGTGGTTCTCAGGTTCAACACTAACGTGGTCGATAACGTCCTCGTCAAGGTCAAAGGTCAACGACAAAGGTTCATGCCGAGATTGTTGGTGTATAGCCGCGTGTGACGCTGCTGTAGCTGACATCATAAAAAAGAAGAGGAGCCAGAAGTCGAGGGGTATATAAAATCGTGTCTGCGCGCTCACTTTCAGTCACCTGGGGCGATGCTGGAAGGTGAACATCCTGCCGTAGACGCGCTCCGATAAGTCATCGTTACGGAGTTTATGCCATTTCGAAGAAAGCAAGAAGTTAAACGCGTAAAAAATGCGTACTACTGTAAGTGCGTCAGTATGGTTATCGGTAGAAACCGCCAGTCGCTCGACCACGAACGTAGCCAGGGAGATCCAGCCTTTCGCTTTCGACCAGAGTTAACCAGAGCTAGACCACATGCATTTCTTTTCAGTCCGAAAGACCTTATGAACACAATATTGTCTTAAGTTATAAGCTTGGTCTATAACCATCTATATATCCGCGGATCACCCGCCGGCAGGCTTGAATCTATTTGCCCCTCCCCTGTTAATCTTTTTACAATTGTCCGTAGCGTTCACTTTAGTTTTTTATGGCACTCTTAATTGCTCGGTGCGAGCGATGCAAAAACATTAAGCCTTTGGGGCGCATCGCAAGAATCCACCCTTAACTTCAATATTTTCAAAAACAATAACTTACAGAATTCCAAGGTTCAGAGTTCCTGCTGCAAGAATGCAGTATTTTTCAGAAAAAGCAGTTAAATGGTGAAAGTAAATGCATAGGCGCAAATCAGTTTTCTAGGCGCTCACCCTCAGAACAGGGATTCAAATGCCTGGCAGACTCTGAAGCTAACGCCTTCACCGCGGCACAAATTTCAGATATTGCCGTTGATTTTTGTTATTTATAAGGTTGTATGTTGAATTGTTACCAGTGCTGCAGCGCAAGGATTTACCTTGAAATAAAAACTGCCGCCTAAGTATTTTAATAAGCTAACAATTAGATACTGCAAATCTTGTGGACTCTGCTATTTTTTATAAAAACTCACACGGCTGAATTTGTGGAAGGATGCTGACCTCTGCTTGTGACACTCCGGTAATACAAAAATCACCAGTATAGTACTGCATCGAACCTGCAGGCGTGCGTAGATGAAGCATTGTGACTGTCCGTTAAAAGGCGTATATTTAATAGTTATGGGGACCTTCTGTCCTTCCAAACTCTCTAAACGCTCCATTTTGATGTAAACATCGTAAGCGCAGGAAATTTACTTGATAATTTGATTGTGGAGTACGAAATTACTATCGTGCTGGGGATCGCCACTTTTTGAAGAAATTTTAAGCAGAAAGCATTTTTCACTTTACGATATCCTTGAAAGTTTTACGGCATTGTTTTCGCTTATAACAAGACACCAGTATAGATTGCACATGTTTCTAAGTGACTCGGTACTCCGCTTGACATTTATTACGGGCCGGTAGTCGGCCATCCTGAGTGACTTGTCTGATTCCGGAATATAAGGCAGCATTACTGCTGCACACATGACGAAGCAAGTGACGCGATCGTGGCGCTCGTAGTTCGCGTAGAAAGAGGCCTTTGCATTGTACACATCAACTGTTTGCAGCTTGCTTTGCTAATAGCGTCAAGGCATTGTCACAAACCAGTGCCATTGCCCTGTGGTATTTCACTTAGTGACGCCTCAATTATTGATAGGTGCGCGGTCGTCATGAACATTCCTTAGAAGGAAAACTTGTACAGTAAATAAATAATGACTCTATGTATTGTCAATAAATGTTTATTGCTTATGTTTTCACTCTAACATATCAGTGTCAAAAAGGTATGCCAATTTACTCGGGTTGAGCTACTACAAAGATAACGATAATTACGTCAATGACGAAGATACTGGCCATCTAATTCCTTGCAATGGTTTTGGCAATGAAAATTGGCAAAAAAAATTCTGAAAAGGAACACGGCAAATATATTCATTTATCACTTGAAGCGCCGCTATGCAGTGCACGTTAAAGGTCCCCAGTTGGTGAAAACTATTCTGGAGTCCTTTACTGGACACCTCTTTCTCTTTTCCTCACTTCCCTTCCACCCAGAAGCGATACAAGTACTGCGCCTTTTCGTTTCTAAACAACCAGAGCACCAAGGGATCAATATTTTGCGTTCTCCTAGAACAAAATAGAGCCGAGTAATGGTGGTTAGGAAAGTGCCACGGGAGATTTTTTAATTGCCATAGTACCGCGAATTATATTAATGCACGTAGTTTGCGCAAAAATCCACCGGAACTCGGCTTTACTATTTAAGTAGTTATGCGATATGCGACACTGGGACAATAATACAAGCATTGCGACTGTGATAGTGGCCTTTATTACAAAAGAGGTTACAAGACATCAGCTTAAATTCGCGCCGGCCACTAATATATTTAACACCGTTCGGCGCATTCTGCCGATGGTAATCTATTTTGCTGCGCGTTTCCAGTCGCAACTATCATTATCCGTTCCTTTCACCCCAAAGCTTGCATGCCTAGGAAAGTCTCAGACCAGATTACAAAGAAGCAAGCTTTTGTGACCGTTGATATCAATAACCTAGATGCCTAATCGTCCGTAAGAATACACTTGTTTCTCGCTCAGTCCCTTCCAATGCGGCATGTATTCCGCTTCGCGCATGTTTCATTACATCGCGCCTTCATGTCGCACTTCATATCTGTAGAAAGGAATTATTGCGTCTCATATATTCTCACGCAGCATTTACAGCAGGGGTAGGATGCACGTCCAAGCCAGCCATGAGAACTGTGTATTTCTTATAGCAATTTTTGCTGAGTTATTGATGGGCGCGCAGTTGTTATCGTGCAGTGCACTGTACGAACATATGTATAGCAACACCTAAATGTTTTGTCGTCTTTAGTGAGGATGTTTATCCCCTAGTTTTGTTATGTATATAATATCAAAGTCAAGGCTCTGGGTGTTTGTGGTCTTTATGAGCTGCAAGTAAAATTAATGTGATTTCAGATTTATTTTTGCCCTGTCCAATTTACAGCCGCCGAGTAATCACAAGGGCGAGTGATCACAGCGCTCGTTTTTGTTGTCCTTTTGCTTTTGTCCGTCGTCTAGCTCGCGGTGTACTACTCACAATGAATTATTACCAACTCGCCCAGCTGTCCAACATTCTTCTACATGAGTTTCGGCAGAGAAAGTTACTGAACTTCTAGTGTTACAAAGCCAAATTTTTGATGTCTAACGGTAGGACTATGTTGGCTTCTTCTAACAGGAAAATGGAGAAAATTCTCGGACAACCAATGTACAACCCTATATTAGTTTCAATAGAAATATATCTGACATGAACAGCTGTCTACAGTGAGGAATTCACCTTTACTCAGGCTGGCGAGTTAAACAATCGCACTTTCACCGAGCGACAAAAAAGTACTGCGGTAAAAGTGCAAGGAATGAAAATACCTGTTTGCAAATGCACGGGAACTGTGCATAGTAATTTGAGAGGGTATTACCTGACCAGAGGAAACGACACTGCGAGAACGCAATAGAGAGAAAGGTCACTTTTGAAAGAAGCTAAAGACTATGCAGACAGATCTTTGGCTGGCTAATTCGTCAGCCGTGCGTAGATGGATAAGCACAACTGTTTCTGCAAATCCGCTCTAAAGCTTGGTGCTATTAGAAAAAATTATTCCGGGTGCAGTACACCTTCCAGCAGCTAAAGTAATATTTGTTTCCCAATACAGTGGATTGACTGTTTTTTTTTCGAGATGGTTCAAACCTTCGGCTGTTAAAACTCGGCTGTATTTTCAAATTCTGCTTAATGCGATAAACTGTTCGGAGTTGGCTTTTCGTTATAGAATTTTCTAGCAGAGTGAACAGTAAATACTTCATCGGGTTGAATTCGGTTACGTTTGAAAAGACTCATAATAAAAGACACACATATTTCTTATCTAATAAATGCGTTTTTAATTTGGCCACGGATTGCTTCGTAAACACTTCTTTTCTCACTGGCAGTTGATTGTCTGCAGGCTATTCAGCAATATCCACTTAGAAGCTAATTATATATTATATATAAAGTGGCTTTGCCTAATCTAATCTTAATATTTCCAGTTTGATTCGCAGCAAGGTTAACACACCGATTTACAGAAGTCCCGCGAACTGTGCGTAGTTTCCCGTTATAAAGTCTCGGCTGTTTATACGCGCGTATTTGGGAGGAAGAACTGGTGGAGAGAACGCTTGTATTGTGGTTACGCATGGAATACCTGCTAGCGTCTCTGATATCGTTTATTGCCTACGGAGGTGACCTTAATGTATCAGTGTCAGATTATTGTGTGAGTGGCACCGTTTTCGTGGGCAAGCATGATGAGTGTTGTAGCAGTGCCGACGACATGCCTACTGGACTGCAGAGGATTCCGGAGGGAGAAACCCTGGAATTCTCAAGCATTCAGCAGCAGCGGCACTGCAGAATCTGCTATCCGGACCCTAGAACCTTCGCCTTAAATTTCAGGAGCCGATTCCGTAAGCCTAGCCTGGATGAGCTAACCAAGAATGACTGCCTATCGAAAACGTGCCATAGAAACTGGCTGCTGATATCAACGTAGCTTCTAACGTAACCACCCAACGGCTATAAAAATAGCTCGGCACCGAAGACCTGCTTCACAAGCATTCAGCAGCATCGGCACCGCAGGAGCTGCTATGCGGACCCTAAAACCTTCGCGCTATATTGCAGGTTGTTTCTGTTTTCTTTTTTTCTTGCATCTTTTCCGATTTTTTCCTGGTGGCCGCTTTCGTTTACTGCTCGGTCTGTCGTGATGATCCGAAAAAATGACTGACACATGTCTTGTATGCAACGAAGAGCTTTCTGAGAATGAACCTTAGCTGGAATGTGCACATTGAGCACATCACTAACAAAGCTAATCGCATGCTCGGATATCTGAGACGTAACTTTCACGGAGCCCCAACTAACATCAAACTTCTACTCAATACGACACTCGTACGTTCACAACTAGAATATTCTTCATCAATCTGGGACCCTGGTGTTAAGAATTTGAGCGACCTACTGGAGGTGGTACAACACAAATCAGCGCGGTTTATTCTCTCTGACTTTCGGCGTGCATCCAGCGTAACCGCTATGAAAACTACCCTAGGCCTATCTTCACTTGCATCACGACGCAAAATTGCGCACCTGTGGCTTTTTCACAAAATATTTCATCATGAGTCTATTCGCTACGCGTTACTTCTTGCCCCTTCATATATTTCACGCCGCACAGATCACATACATAAGGTAGGCATTTCTATATGCAAAACTAAAACATTCTCGGATTCTTTTATTCCTCGCACGTCATATGACTGGAACCACCTTCCTTCCTCAGTTGCCACAATTCTTGACCCTGTATTGTTTAGGTCTGCTGTTACCGCTTCTATTGAATGATATATTGTGTTGATCCCTTGTTCTAACTTATCTATGTTGTGATAATTGATTGTTCTCAGCTGTTGTTTGTATTTTCAGTGTTATTATGTATTACCCACTCCCCTCTGTAATGCTTTGCCCTGAGGGTAAAATAAATAAATAAAATAAATAAAACGTGCTCGGAATGCCATTATATGTATCATATTGGCACATGTTAAGGGGTAAATGACACCACATACAAAAAAGGCAGAGACTGCGAAAAAAAGCATGAAAATGTCCGACATTGAAAACGGCTAAGGCTCGAAGCAACCACAGTTGTAAGAAAACAAGCGAGAAAAATATTTAAGATTAAGTAAAAATTCGACACACTAAGAGAGGTAAAGGCCACTGCGCTGGCATTAAGAAGTTTGTGCAGAAAATGTCCAAAAAATGCGACGAAGTTTTGTCAAAAATGAAAGAAAGGGATGGAGACATATCTGCCCTCGGAAAGGGAGTGGAAAAACTCGAGGTTCAAGTAACAGAACAAGAAAACCAGGAATTAAGGCAACAAGTTAACGAACTAGAGCAGTAAAGCAGAGGTCAAAATTTAGAAATACTTGGGCTGCCCTATCATTATAATAAAACCTTCTGGAAAGCTTAATGTCTCTGCCAAAGATCTCGAACTTCCGCTCCTTTCCGAAGCAGATGCTGAGCTGTTCATGGCATGCCCTCACAATCTATGAAAGAGAACACTAACAACGAGAGTGCTAGTAATGACAATGATGTCGGGAATTGTGCTAAGAAGGTTGCATCTGTTCTTGCACGCTTCGTATCCCGTTCAACCAGAGACGCATGGCTTGCAAAAAAAAGGACACTAAAGGAAACGAAATCAAAAATATTCTTCAAAGAAAACCTTATAACAAAGAAAAAAGTTTTGTTTCGAAGCCCTTATTTTGTAGCCTTATTCGCCCCTGTCGCGGTTGCTTGCCAAGCGCGTGATTTAGAGATCAGTGCTCTTTCCGGCAAATGTTGGTTCTCAATAAAAAGCGGCCGCTCTCAACTGCGAATGAACTACAGAGCATTTCATACATCTTGCACAGAAGAATAATTAGTGAAGAGATGTCACCGTTCAGTACCTCCAAATGTTTTGATAGCGCGTTACCCATACGACGGCTTTTGAACAATCAGTCCGGTATCGCCAAGCTTGAAATCGTGGATAGAAATGTGGAGACCTTGAGAATCGAACCTCCGAACCGATGAGAGAATTTACTGGAGCGAAGGATGCACGATGGCCAAACAGACAGCGAATAGGGTGGGATGAGATATATGCTCTTTTACTCGTCAAAAGGGCGCAGGGGGGGAGAGGAGGCAACAGCGCCTAGCTTGCCTTTCCCTGTGATGCATTTGCCCCCTCCTCACTCTCCATAGCAGTAACCTCCCCCCTCTGGGGCTCCTGTAGAGTGAACAAACCGGCTACTCAAAGGTAAACGTGTATATCTTAACAAGTATATCTTAACCACAAGTCCAAAGGTGCCCACAGGCTATTGTCCAACCTCCAAAGGCACCACCGAACCCTGAACCAGACACAAGACCTTCCCAGAAGCACGAACACATGGTGAATGCAAAATCAAAGGCCCAAAAACCAACACGCCGTTAATACTGGAGACGCAAACGGCAGCAGGATGCAATGCTAACGAACCCACCACCGAAGAATTCCACTGATCGCCTGTGACTTCCATACTATGCAAAGAGTTTATGACAGATTGTCAAGAGTGGTGAAGCTCAGCTGCCTACATTGAAATAATAGGATCCAGGTGGCCTATGCTGTTAACTACAATAATTAAATGTGCAAAATCTTGTGTATTATGCTATATGTTACACTGGCTCGCACAGTTTAATAATTGAATAAACTTGATCTTGAGAACGGGATGCTCCTATAATAAGATATTAGCACTATGCGACTGAACAAAAGTTTATGCCATGGACACACAACAGGGGCAGAGCAAAGAAGATGAAGATTAAATAAAGCCAATGTGAAGCATGATAGTTTACGCCTCGTTGTGGGCAATCTGCCTTGTGGGTATTTGCCATTTTATGAGGAAAATAACAACATACTGTAGCGAAGGCGTAACGGTAAGGCATCAGCCTAGCGCGTAGAAGGACCGAGGTTCTAATCCCGGTTTCGTGCAGTTTTTCAGCGGATAAGGAAAGGAATCTCAGCGTGTCGATGGAATTGTGGATCAAGGCCTCCAGGATGGCCTGATCTCGGTGACGAGAACCGATTGTGCACTCTCTCATGAGAATAGGACCTGGCGAACGTGGTGTTGAACTTGGCCCCAACCTCCTATTTAGATCCAAGGGGGGAACCAGCCGGGCCAGTTTGTGCATGACAAGAATTCAAAGCGCTAAGGACGGGACAAGTAAAGCAGAAACACACACCAGCGCTACTAACAACTCAGAGTTTTATTGCGCCAAGAGCAACATATACCCATGGGCAACGAACTCTGCATAAAAACATAAAAGGATAAAAACAGTAGCAAGGTTCTGCGCATGCTTAGCCATCGAGGAATCAAATCTCTTTTCTTGTCAGCGTTAACGAGGGCGCGCTGACACAGGTCTTCCCTCTGCAATGAATAAGATAGGCTTCATACATCAAGCGTCAGCGTGTGCGCGAAATCTATGAAGCCTATCTTATTCATTGCAGAAGGAAAACGTCAGTGAGGTCGCCCTCCTTAACGCTGAAAAGAAAAAGAGATGATTTTTCGATGGCTGAGCATGCGCAGAACCTTACTAATGTTTTTATGCTGTTATGTTTCTATGCAGTGGGCGTTGCCCATGGGTATGTAATGCTCTTGGCGCAGTCAAATTCTTCCAGTTGTTACTAGCGCTGGTGTGTGTGTCTCCTTCACTTGTCCCGTCCTTAGCGCATTCAATTATTGTCTCCTATTTAGCTAAACCAATGAAGCCACGGCACTTAGTCCAAAGCGGCTGTGGACAGCTGAAAAGGCGGTGGTCAGACCTGTGACGCAGTGGAGGCTGCTAATAAGCTCTGGCTTAGTACAGGCCGCCATTGCAAGCTGAACCTGCGAACGTTCATTGCAAGAACCTCATCCATAAAAGGCTAAGCTAGCAGGGCTGTTCGAGGAACTACCCAAGCAGCACAGGTCATCGGCCAAATATTGTTACAGGACGGTCCCATCCTGGTCCTTTGTAGAGCCAGCTATGCCAATACAGTTCCAATATTGCGCCAATTACTTGGGCTGCTTGGGTAGTGGGTATTAAATGAGAAGCCGTACGACTTAAAGAGGTTAGAAGGACAGATGAGGCTTGTACAGTGCTGAGGCGTGAGCACGTACTATGCTCTCGTGGATCAGCGGACAGACGAGAACAAGGTGCAGGATTCATCATCAGTCTAGATATTGCTGGCAACATAAAGGAATTCTTCAGTACTGCAAAGAGGGTGGATTATTATGAGGCACAAAATCAAGGTGATAAATGCTTACGCGCCTGCAACCAGCCATGATGACCAGATCATTGAAACCTACTTTAGGGACGTGCCATCGGCTGTAAGCAAAGTAAAAAACGCAGTGCCTTGTACTGGTCGGAGATTTAAGAGAAAAGGTAGAAACAAGCAATCTGAACAAAAGGAAGTGGACGACTTTGGGACACGTTCTAGGAATGGCACGAAAGACTTCTTCAGTGCGCACGGAGAAATAATAATTTAATGATCGTGAATACCCTCTTGCACAAACGAGCGAACAGCGAATTCACGCGAAATAGCCGGATTGGGGAGATAAGTTTTAAGTAGGCTTAAATCTATGCTCTAAACCTGGCATCGTGCAGGATGTAGGGGTGCTCCGGAAAGGGCGTTATCGCGACTACATGACAACAACGCAGAGCATTAACTGCTAAGAGCAGAGAAATGAACAGCAAAGCATGATCAATGAGTTGGACAGTCTGAGCAGAACAGTTGGTCTAAAAATTAAAGTGCAGAAAACCGTATCGCAAGATAACAGCAGTTCACAGCTGGTAGCGTGGTGCTGGAAGTGGCAAGAGAATACATCTGCAGAAGGCAGGCAGTGGCCGCTTATCTGGACCATTTGAAGGAAATAACAAGAATAAAAATGAGGTGGAGCGCATATGGCAGGTTCTCTCTGATCATTAATGACTCTTTGCTAATATCACTCAATGAAAAAATGCACAACTGTATCTTACCTGTACTCACCTCTGCGGCAGAAACGAAGAGGCTAACGAAAAGGGTTCAGCCCAAGACAAGGACGACGCAGCGAGCTATAGAAAGCAAGATTTTAGGTGTAATGTTAAGCGACCGGAAGTGGGCAGAGTGGGTGAGGAACAGGCGTGGGTTAATGACATCGTAGTAAAATACAAAGGAAGAAACGGGCTTGCGCAGGGCCTATAATGCGAAGGCAAAATGACGCCTGGTCCAGGAAGTTAACGGAGTGGATTCCAAAAGAAGCCAAGCGTAGAAGGAGGCGGCCGAAAGTTTGGTGGGCGGCTGAAATTACGAAGTAAGTTGCATCAGAATTCTCGTTTAGGCAAGTTGGTGACTGTTCATGTTGTCGTCGCAGCGCGAAACAGGTAAGGACGAATGACAGGAAATGACATGGACGGACAAGATGCGATCTCAATGTATTTTTCTCTGCTCCCTGCAAGCTTTACAAATTTTGTCCGATGATGACTCGGCGAGAACGGCCGTCATATACGAAGAAACACACCATCGGATATGTCGCGTGCAAAAAAAAAAAACAGGGTGTTTACGAGATTCCCCTACCTTTGAAGCCGAGTTTACGCCCGACAAGCGGGTCGCTGGTCCAACGTGAGGGAAACAGAAGATGCATAGGCAATCCAGAATAAAGCATGCAGAAATTTTTCGGAGCACTCCTAGCGATGTGATTGCAAGAACACTTCAAGGAAACTTTTAAAGAGGGCAAGATTCTTGACGCGGGCTTATGACAGAACACAATAAAAAATTATCGAAGCGTTCTTCAGAAAGAAGGCAGGCAGTGAGTGCCTCAGCACCCTCTCCTTTTCTTTGATTGAAAAGAACTCCTCTACCTCGAAGGCCACTTGTAGTGCACTTCTCGATGCAGCATTGCGTTTTGAGTGTTTTATGTTCAATCCGGTTTTAATTTTTTACCCGCTTTTGCTTCGTGACACCGCTGTGATGTTCTGTTACCCGCGAGCTCATTGCAGCCGTGCTTGTTATCGGTTTTACTCTTGTAGTTTCACGTTTCTTGTCGCCTTATGATCATCTTGTTCTGAATTGCACCCGTTTTTACCTCGCAACATGGCTGTGCTGTTTTTTGCCATGGGCTTCGTCCACCCCGTGCATGGTACGGTTTTTGTTTTTATGTCACATTACCTCCGCATTCACTCCGTAGCCTTCTTTTCATATCAGCCTGCATTTTGCGAAAGCATGTATTTTTTTACTTATTTCACCTTCGTTTATCCAAATAAGCTTTGTTTATTCCGGGGATTTAATTGTTTATGCCCTTTCGTAGCCGGCTTTGTCCGACGCTTGGTTTGTTAGAACGCCCTGCTTTCCGTTGTTCTGCTTTCTTAAAGATCATGCGGAAAGACTGCGTCTGAGCCGTTGAATTTGATCCGGCCTTGGTCCTGAGTCAACCGCCGCGGTGGCTCAGTGGATAGGGCGCTCGGGTACTGATCCGGAATTCCCCGGTTCGAACCCGACCTCGGCGGCTGCGTTTTTATGGAGGAAAAACGCTAAGGCGCTCGTGTGCTGTGCAATGTCAGTGCACGTTGAAGATTCCCAGGTGGTCGAAATTATTCCGGAGCCCTCCACTACGGCACCTCTCTGTGCCTTTCTCCTTTCACTTCCTCCTTATCCCTTCCCTTACGGCGCGGTTTAGGTGTTCAACGATATATGAGACAGATACTGCGCCATTTCCTTTCCCCCAAAAAACCAATTATTATTATCGTTGGTCCTGAATCCAACCTGCCGTTTATTATTAACCGTGGCCTTCTGGATTTCTCACTATCTCAGGTTTTGTCAAATTAAAGAAAGGCGCCCGCCCCTGTCAGTTCCTATCCTTCGTACTTGTAGGTTTCGCGTTGTGAGATGAAGACGAGATTAAAAAGTTTGTCGGGATAGGGTGGCAGCAACTGCAGAGAACAGGGCTAAATGGAGAGAATTGAAGATACTTTTGCCTAGTGGGCGTAGTTAGGCTTATAATGATGATAAGTGTTCCTAATAGCGTGGTTTCGAAGAGAGAAATGAAGGACCTTTTCAGGTGGAAGCAAATCAAATGGCTAGGAAAATGGCGAAAAGAAGAGGAATTCAAGATATCGCTTCAGATCAGATAGTAGGCTTTAACAGATGACAATAACCTTATGACCAAAAAATGAAATATCCTATAGCTACCATTACAGAGTGCTCAGTAGACGTATGCGGTAGGATGTTTTGACAGGAATCCGTCAAGCTCTCTCAGGAGACGACAGATCTGATTTAGAAACGAGAAGGCGTGAATTCATCAAACCCACGAAGAGACTTAAGTTGGAACAACTATCAAATTTTATATGTGCAAGGAACTGACTTAAGGAAGTCTAATCTAGAGGTAATCACGCATGTTCCAAATAACGGAGGTAGCATAAAGGCGATGAAGAGAAAACTACTCACAAGCAAACACAAACATGTTTTGAGAGGAAAAGACAGCAACACAGAAAGTGATATGGATAAGAAAGATAAAGTACCTGAAGCGTTCTGCGCAATCTGAAACCTGGAAGATAAAATCGTGAAGAAAATGAGATATGAAATATCACACAGCAATGGAACATCCTGCAATAAGGAAAAAGAAAGTAAAGAAAGTGTTAGGAACAAGGAAAATGCAAAGTAGCTGTTTAGGTTCTGATAACAGCACACCTGTTCCAGGACGGAGGGGAGATTGTGCTATATGAAGTGGCCACCCAGTATACTCAAAGCCTTATGATCTAGAGCACGCGAGAAGCTTCGAATAACGCTAACATAATCGTAATCCATAAGAAAAAAGGCGGTAATGCCTTGAAAAACTAAATTAAATAAAACATTTGCCTCTAAAAATTTTCTAAGGTGTACGGTAATACATTCAGGAAAGCCTAGGACTTATATCAATCAAATAATGAGGCAAGCTTTCGTAAACAACACCTGACAATAGACCGAATTCACACTGTCAACCAGGTGAAAGAGAAATGTGTAAAACATAACCACACTCTTATCAGCCTTCAAGGAGTAAGGAAAAGCCTTTGACTCACACAAAACCTCCGCAGTGATGCAAGCATTGTTAAATCAAGGCGCAGGGGAACTTTACGTAAAAGCCTTACAAGATAATCTATACCGACTCCAGCAGCTACCATAGCTCTTTATAAAGTAAGCAATAAAACTGCAATAAGGCACTAAGAAAGGCCATCAGGCAGGGATCCATGGTCTGACCACTGCTATTCAGTGCCTGTTTAGAGGAGGCGTTCAGAGGTCTGAATTGGGAATGATTGGGCAGAAAATTTATAAAAAAACACCTTAGAGATCAGCGATTTGTGGATGATCTAGCCTTGCTAAGTCAATCAGGACATGAACTGCAAAGCATGATCGATGAATTAGACAGGCAGAGTAGAGCGATGGGACTAAATATCAGTGTGAAGAAAGCCTGGGTAAACTGCAAAAGTGTCGAAAAAGGAACAGAACTTTATAATAGGTAGAGATGATATGCAAGTGGTAAGAGAATATGTCTACTTGTGGTTGGTAGTGGCCGCTGGTCCGAATCACGAGAGCGAAATAACTAGAAGGGCAAAAACAAAGTGAAGTGCTCTTGGCATGTTCTCGTAGTTCGTGAATGACAGTATACGGATATTCCTCAAGAGCAAATTTTATAAAAGTCTTACCTTGCCGGTGCTTACCGAAAGTGTAAAAGCGTGGTAGATAACAAAAACATTCAAACTTAAATTAACGAGAACACAACTAGCTTTGGAAGAGAAATTGGGAGGTGCAACGTTAAGAGGCACCTAGACAGCAGATTGGGTAAGGGCCCCAGTGCGGGCTATTTATATCCAATTCAAAATTAAGGGGAAGCAATGGCCTTTGGCACGGCATGTAATCATGTGATTCGAAGGCAATATAACTGATGTCCTTAAGGGTGATGGACATGGGTGGAAGGGAAGGCAAGTATAGCTGTAAGGGGCAGTAAGTTAGGTAGGCTGATGAGATTAACATCTTCCCGGGGATATGGTGGCCGCCGCAGGCACAGGGCATGATTATTTTGAGATATGTGTAAGAGGCTTACGCACAGCAATGTGTATAGTTATGCTGATGACGATGTCAAGCACAGAAGTTCAGCCATGTCACAGACAGTGCGCTTCGGCATTTCGCGCGACACCAGACTACGTGCACTAAATAGGGATGCAGACTGCCACTCCAAGTAACAAAATTTGATAGAGATCAGCAGCGAGTCTCTTAGAAAACACATGAAACGCTTAAATAGATGCAACACAATAAGTCAAGTTATTTCAGGTTTTATAAAAGGTACTAAAGCATAAATATTTTCATCTTAAAAGCGTATGTCCAGAACATTCTTTTTCCTTTGCATATCAAGAATTCTGAAAACAAACTTACCTAACTCTACAGTTGTTGCATCTGAAGGCGATCATGACTATTGGAATTTCGCTTCTTACTGCCATTAAAAATAAAACGCCAAATAATAAGTAGTGTTTCAGAGCTGGAAATTCGTTTTTCCAGTTCACATATGCTTCCTAAAAGAACGTGAAAAAAGTGAGATAGATTTACAGAGACTAAGCATGTTTTTCTCCATGGTCCGCTTTTGAACCAAGTGCATTTTCTATACTGATTTAGCTAATCATGTCTAAAACGGCTGGTATGGCCTGTGCTGACCCAATTTCATCTTCTTGCTGTATGATGACAACCATAGTATAGCTGCATATAGCGTGGTCACAAATTATACAAAGCGAGTTAGGAGAAAACGACACTGGGTTAATTTCGGCTTACTTGGCTAGCGTTTCTTTGGTTGTGCTTAACAGGGTTAAGAGTTTTGAGCCCTTTAAATTTGAGGCTCAATGTTCTAGTTCTTATCTTTTCCTGAGTACCAAGATTTGAGGAGCACGCCGGCCGAGCTCTGCGGAAATGTGTTCGCAGCGCCAACCGCACTCCTGGAGTGGTGAAGGAGTATGCGTTACGGCTTGAGAACAAGCTGGGAACAATGGATTTCTGTTTAAACTTGTGATTTCTGCCGTTAGAAGGACCAGCTGTTAGAGTGAAATACAGACCTTTCGGGTGAAGCACAGCCCGACTACATTTTGGAGTGCATTCCTCAATACTGAAGACATAGTTGGGATATAGCATTCCGCACTCCTCTATAAATTTTCATGATTTTATTTTAGACTACAAACACTCTGCAACTCTGATAATGATCTTTATTACGAAACTGGGTACCAGACATCTGTTTTAATTTTCACCGACAAGTAACTTCTTTAACAACATTCGGCCCGTTCTGCCGAAGATAAACATTTTACTTGTCGCGTTCGCAGTCACAACCCAAATTACCCTTGCCCTTCAACCAGAATGAGGTATGCCTAAGAAAGCCCCAGACCAGCTTACAAAGAAACAAGCTTTTGCGACCGTGGCTCTTGATATTCTGGAAACCTAATCGTCCGTAAGAAGAAAGTTGTTTCTCCGTCTGTCACTTCAAATGTCGGTATTAAAGTAAACATTGATGCTTTGCGCACGTTTCGGTACATAACGCGTTCATGACGCACTTTATATCTGTAGAAAGAACAATTTCTTCCATGTATTCGCATTTTTCCTTAGCTTTCATAGCAGAGGCAGGATACTCATTCGGACCAGCCACGTCAACTGTGTGTTGTTCGGCGCAGATTTTTCCGAGTTATTGATCGGCTTACAGTTGTCACCATGTAGTGCGCAGTAGGAACACATGCATAGCAACACGTAAAAAATTTGTCATTTTCAGCGCGGATGTTTTTCCCATATTCTCGTAATGTATATGCGTCAAAGTCGAGTCTCTGGGCGCCTGTGGCCGCTGTGTTCTCGAAGCACAATAGATGTGATCTGACATTTTTTCCTCTCGCGTGTAATATACAGTAGCTGAGTCAGCACAAGGGCTTAGGCAGAAGAAGTCTCTGAAATTATAGTTTCGAAAGCCATATTTTTAATATCTTACTGGAGGATATTATTGGCGTCTTCTGACTGGAAAATGGGGAATAATCAGAGAGAAGCAAGCTACAATACCAAGTTTGTTTCAATCGCATTATATATTATTTGAACGGCTTCCTCCACCAATGGGTTTACCTGTAGTGAGTCTGTCCAATTAAACCATCGCACGTTCACAAAGCCACCAAGAAGTACTGTGAAAAAATGGTGCAATAAATGGAAATAGCGCTTAGCAAAGTACACGTTCCGCATGACGCTTCGCGAGGGTGATATCTGAGAAGTCGAAAAAGCTACTGAGAGAACGCTGAAGATGCAGAGAGACGTAACCTGTCAAAGAAGATAAGAAATATCAGCAACCAGCTTCGTGCTGGTGAATGCACCCGCAGTGCATGGATGGAGAAACGCCACTGCTTCCGCAAATCCGCTCAAAAGCTTGGAACTATTACAAAAATTAACCCGTGTGCAGAGCACCTTCTAGCAGCTCCTTACTTCACCTATAATAGACAGCGAACTAAGACGCCTCTTTTGGCAGGCAGTAGGACCAAGTGCGCGCACACTCTACACGAACGAGGATACGCATGGACCGTTCTACTTTCTTTGCTTGTATAATATAGGGTTATACCGCTACCAGGCACCTCCATCTCTTTCAAAGTACTTCAGATATGAATTCTTCTGAGCTTTAATGCATCAATATTATTAGTGGCTGATTGAAGTGGCCTGCTTCAGAGGCAATATGTCACTAGCGGCTAATAAACGAAAGTATGCGGCCGGTTACATAAAGTTTAAAAGGCATTGTCTCCTATTGACACAGCTTCGATTTACAAAATACATGGAAGTAGACGAAGTTGTTCTGTATCAGAACGCTGCCTTCACGTCTGTGCAGTTTTTTGGTAATTTGTGCTATAATAAGGGAGGCGCCGCTCCCTTTTTGCCACGGCGATGGAAGTGGAGCGTGCTGTGCCTCTATTGGAACCCGGTGGGTCGGCAGCAGCCGCCTAGAGGAAGCGCCTGCACCGCCAGAGTGACTCGAGCAGCCAGGGCACTGTTGTGTACTCGGTGCCAACTGACGACTCCTCGTCCTCGGCCGACAACGGTTTCATACCGGTTGTTGGCAAGAAGGCCAAGCGCGGACTGCGTAGACTACCCGAATCGTCCTCACCGAGCACGTCAACGGTGTCCTCATCAAGAAGGCCAACGATCATCACGGTGCGAAGTTCCTCAGCGCATACAGCCTTGTTTGTGCCGTTGAACTCAACGGAAAACTTGAACCTACTGAACAGGCAAGCCATCTCTATTTATCTGGAGAGCCTTATATCGGGAGGCATAAAAGATGTCAGAATGAACCCGTTCAAAAAAGTCATTGCCATTGATGTGGTGGAGCGAAGTTCACTAGAGAATTTAACCGCAATCACAAAACTCGGCAACGTCAGTGTACGCCCCCTTATTCTCCAGGACAGCGGCACTACGGCTGACGTAATCTACAACGTCGACATCGCCATCTGTGATGCAGATTTACCCATGTTGATCAAGCCGGCAACCGACGGCACTTCCACAATTCAAGTTCAGCGGTTAGGCAGATCTCCATGCATCAAGCTTACCTTCAAGGGTGACTGCATACCATCGTACGTGAAGGTTGGGCACTTTCGTCATCCAGTTCGACCTTTTGTGCCTAAGCCACTTCAATGCAGGAAGTGCATGAGGATCGGCCACGTGAGCGGCGTCTGCATCAGCTCCATCGCATGCCCGCGATGCTCCGAGTCACAGAGCGGTGATGTTTGCCGCGCGACTACCTTGAAGTGCGCCAACTGCCACGGCACTCATGACTCTTCCTCGAAAGACTGCCCCCGTCTAAAGACCGAGCGGGCGGTACTGAAGCAAATGGTGCGAGACCATTCTACGCACCAACAAGCCGCCGCAAAGGTGCGACGACATCGTTCGCGCCGCCGAAGGTCGTCAAAGAAAGCAGTCACATTTGACAATAATGCCCCAAACCCAAGTGCAGCTTGTCCGCCTCCACCGAAAACCGTGCCAAAACAAGGGAGCCCGGCGCTTGGTGAGGCTGGACCTGCTGCCTCGGATGCAACTTGGCCACCACTGCCAAAGCCTTCTACGCCTACTGCGTCAGGGATGTTGGCGCACTCAGGGCAGTGTGCAGCGCCTACGACTGATCCAGCCAACAGGCACGATCAAGGCCATGGCCCAGATATGCAAGTGATTGCAATGCTCACGACACTAATGAATGACATGCGTGCTCTGCTTTCCAGCCTACACACGCCAGCAGCAAATAGCGCACTTCAAGTGCTTGACGCGCAACATCCAGTTCTTGGGGCTCTACAGTAGATGGCATCATGGCTCCTTCGGACCTGTCTTTTTAAAAGAAAGTCAAGCAAGCTTTCATTTTCCAATGGAATGCTCGTGGGCTCCAGTCCCGGATTTCCGATTTACGGCACTACGTCTACGAGAATCACTTCCCCATTGTTGTGATTTGTGAACCGAAGACCCCGGCAATTTTGCGAATATCCGGTTACGAGGCATTTTCATCACCCACGTGCAACAGATCCAGCAAAGTCATCGTCTACATTCGACGTGAACTTACATATGTGCAACATTCAGTTCCTCCGAACGAAGACAATCAGTAGGTTTGCCTGACAGTGAAGAGCCGAGACCTGACGTTTACGCTACTGGCTGTGTACTTGGCGCCATCAAGTCGTTTCGACGCCAGAAGGTTGTGTGGTTTGATGGCAGCTACACCTGCTCCGTGGGTTATTATGGGTGACTTCAATGCTCATCACACCATGTGGGGGAGGAGTTAGGATGGACGTTAGGGGAAGACAGCCTGTGTCCTTCGCCTCTGACCATGACCTCCAGTGCCTGAATCACGGAAGCCCGACCTATATACGAGGGTTGACTTATAGCAGCTGCTTGGACTTGACTTTCGTTTCAAAGTGCCTTAACAACAGCGTCCGGTGGTTTTCGGATGTAGAAACTTATGGCAGCGACCATATCCCAACCTATCTGATTATTACCGGCCATTCCACATTTTCACCAGCCACGCGTAGGCACCGCATTGACTGGACAGTTATTAAATTACTTATGGAGGCTGCTTGCGCAGAGGACGTCTCTACCGGTCTTGAACAAAAAATTAAGGAGGCCATGGAACACGCCACCTGCCCCTTTAACCCTGTCGCAAACTACACCGATTTTGACTTCGAATTGCAGCGACTGCGATCACAACGGCGCAGGGCAGAGTGCAGATACCGACGCACAACGTCGCGCCAAGACCTATGAAATGCTAGGCGCATACAGAAGAAGATTCAGCGCAGAATTCAGGCCCTGCAAACACAACGATGGAAGACATTTTGCCAAACACTTGATCCACGGAAGCCTTTGTGACGCGTTTGGAGTGTAATTCGGGGTCTTCGCACGTACCCTCAACAGCGCTACCCATTCAAATCCGTAGCGCTCCACCAAAGGAGCAGTGGGGTTGAGGTAGCCGAAGATTTCTGCGCAAAAATAACAGGTCCTCCAAATCCAGGCGCAACGCTGCACTGCAACAAAGTTCCACCCTCACGGGGTTCTCGGATGGATGCACTGTTCTCCATGGAAGAACATGATGCTGCGCTGGCTTGTTGTAGAAGGTCATCATCACCAGGGCCCGATGGTGTGACGTACTCCGCACTTGCCAACCTTGGCCAAGAACCTCGACGGGCTCTTTTGGACACTTATAACAAGTCATGGACTGCTGGCATAGTTCCTCATGATTGGAAGACCAGTCGTCTGGTTCCACTTCTTAAGCTAGGGAAATCACCGCTCGACCTTTCATCATACCGTCCAATTGCACTCGCCAGCTGCGTCGGCAAAGTCATGGAAAGAATGCTGCTCACACGCGTGGAATGGTACTTGGAGCGATATCAGATTTATCGAACCTTCATGTCTGGGTTCCGACGGGGCCGCTCTTCTATTGACAACGTGGTTGACCCTGTAACGTCGGTGCTCCAAAGCAAAAAGTTTGAAAAGATTGACCGTGGCATTGTTTTTGGATATCAAGGGCGCGTACGACAACGTAACGCATCAGGCCATTTTGGACGCAATGGAAGCTGCTGAGATCGGAGGCCGCGCGCTCAGCTGGATACGCAGCTATTTATCAGAGAGGTTGGTTTTTGTCCTGACTGCGGACGGACCAACGTCCTTACACCGAAATTCGCGCGGAGTTCCTCAGGGTGAAGTGCTGAGCCCAGTTCTCTTCAACCTTGCTCTTATCGGCCTTGTCGACGTATTGCCACAATCTGCTCAGATCTCGGTATATGCAGACGACATCTGTATTTGGGCATCAGGGGTGACCCGCCCTCAAGTTCGTGCAAGACTTCAAAAAGCGGCATCGATATCGACATCTTATCTTCGCTTGCAGGGCCTGAAAATTTCGACCGAAAAGTGTTCACTTGTGGCGTTCACACGCAAAATAATGTCACGTTACACCATTCGCATCAACGGCGAAGCCATTCCCTATAAGAGAAGCCACAGATTCCTTGGTGTTGTCACCGAGAGGAACCTCTCGTGGAGTCCACATATCTATGCATGAGAAAGAGATTAATTTCGATTCTCCACGTCCTCTCTTTCCTCGCGGGAAAGTCCTGGGGCGCATCAGTGCGCTCGATGCTACCACTGTACCGTTCCCTATTTTTCGGCTACATGCGGTACAGTCTTTCGATATTAAGTTCCATTAGAAAAACAAATATCAAGACTCTTCAAAGTGTGCCAATGCAAGCTCTCCGTATCTGTCATGGACTGCCTAAATGTGCATCAACAGCAGCAACTGTTCTTGTTGCCCGGGAACATCCTGTTACTACATACATTGCTGTTGACACCATGAAACACATATTCGGCACCTCACACGGGTTCCCTGTCATCACGTCGCAACACTCCCAATAATTAGGCCGCGTACTGCGTTCGCCAAAGTAATTGAAGCCCATCGCGCATATCTTTTATCGCAGTTCACCCCTGCGTCAAGACCGAGCTCACCCTTATGGAGTCTTCATGAACCTCGGGTTCACCTCTATATTCCTGGAATTACAAAGAAAGCTGGTGTATCACTGCCCGCTCTCAAACAACTGACATTGAATCACCTGCATTCTTACCACAGTCACCGCATACATATTTACACAGATGGATCAGTTCACTCGACCAGTTCTGCAGGGTCGGTGGTGATACCGGCCAGATCCATCTTCATGAAAGTGAAGACGACCTATACAACATCTTCAACTGGTGCGGAACTCGCAGCCTTACGGGCTGCGGTAGAGTTCATCAATCAAGAGCCTCCACATGACTGGATGGTTTCACCGACTCTAAAGCAGCCCTTCAAGCCCTGCAAGCTGCGCTACATCGCGGGTCGCAGGAGCAACTTGTTGCTGAGACCCGTCTACTGTACCACGGCACCGTTTCCAAAGGTCATGACATCATTTTTCAATGGCTGCCAGGACACTGCGGTATTAACGGTAAACACCAGGCCGATGCGGCTGCGTGTTCTGCTCACAACGACGGACTTCCAGTGAGGATCCCAATATCGAGACCTGACGCTGCGTGTGGGCTTCGCCCTTTGGCGCTGGAGTTGACACTTTCAGCGTGGAACACGGGAGAGTTTTGCAACCTCTGCCTCAAGGCACTGGACCCTGAACTGCGCCTTCATCTTCCACGTAACTTAGAACGTCGCGACGCAACACTGTTATGCCGTTTATGGATCGGTGTTGCATTTACCAATTACTATGCTTTCCGGATGGGGATGGCCGACAGCCCTGCCTGTGAGAGCTGTGGTTGTGAGGAGACCATCGCTCATCTTCTCTGTGAGTGTCCTGCATTTGCAAGTGCAAGGCATAAACTGTGTTGTGCCCTGGACCACCTCGATTCTCGCCCATTAACAGAGCAAAACATCCTCGGTCCGTGGCCACAGCAGTCGGCTGCCCTCAAGGCATACAAGGCACTCTTTGCCTACTTGAGAGCGACTGGATTGAGTGACAAATTGTGACAGCGTTGTGCGTGTGTGTGTTGTGCCTTTTTTCCCTTCTCTCTTCCTCCTTTTCGTCCGCTAATCCCTCTTCCTCAGTGCAGGGTAGCCAACCGGAACCCCTTTCTGGTTAACATCCCTGCCTTTCCCTCCTACTCTTTATCTATATATCTATCTACAAAATACATCTTTGTCCCGAAGGTAGTATTCAATTCCCAACATAGTGGCAGTCGCAGTTTCGTCGATACGGTTGAAACCATCGACTTTTACAACTCGCATGTATTTTCAACTGCTTTTTTATGCGTTGAAATCTTCGGGGTCAGCTTTTTATTGTAGAATTTTCTAGCAGAGTGCTCAATAAAAGCTTCTTGGGACGTAACTTTCTTACATATCAAGGGACTCTAAAAAAACACACCAACTCCTTATCTGATAAATACGGTTTTAATTAGGCGACCAATTATTCGGCGAAACATTTTTTGTTTGATCACTGATATTTGATTGTCCGGAGTCTCTTCTAAAATATCCGTTTCTAAGCTAATAATACAGCATAAGAAAAGATCTGTCGCCTAATCTACTTTCTATGATTTCAGTCTTCTTCGCAGAAAGGTGAACCATCCAAGGCAAAGAAGTGCCGCGAACTGTATGTACTTTCATATCATAATGTCTCGGCTTTTGATGGGCGCGTAGTTTAGAGGAACAACGAGTTGAGGGAACTCTTGTATTGTATTTACACGAAGAGTATCTGCTAGCACCAGCGTCTTCGTTTATTGCTTAAGGAGTTGACTTTATTGTATCAGCGTCAAACTGTTGTGTGAGTGTCATCGATGTGGTCCGCAAGCATGATGTCGGTTGTAGCAATGTCCATGAAATTCTCAGTCGCATCGTGAGGATTCGGGAAGGAAACAGCTTGGTACGATCCCCATTGCCGCCTGAAGTCCCAACGATGGTGATCCAATGGGTACAAGCATTCTCTTGCCTGGTGCTAGGCATCTTTAGGGTGAAATGCTTTGATAATGGGTCTTTGACATTACCTGGTGAAAAAGAAAAATATAAAAAGTTACCGCAGACAAAAACCAACGGACAAGAAATCAGCAGAACAAGCGCAGACACACGACTCGCCTTATTTGAGGAAACGACGCACTTATTATAGCTTCAAACGTGCATATCACACACTATGCGTAGTCCAAAAACCTGCCTTCATGTGTCTACTCGATGGTGTGGATAGCCTTGTATGGACTCCTAGTAAGCCTCTCGGTAGTGGGAGCAGGAGAACTTCGAGCCTGAAGACATCAGTGAAAGGAGTTGTTTCCTTCTTCATTGACAACGGATTGGCCCTTCTAGAAGCTGATAAGGACGAAGACTTCATCATCCTGCCTTCAAGGGTGTTTGGTGAGAAAGACACTCAAGCAGTCGAAGAGAAGTTTGTTTGAAACAAGGTTAAACCATACAAGGTAATGACTCAAGCTTCTGAGCTCTGCAAGAAATTTGCTTTAGGCAATTTTTCTAGAGCTGTTAATAACTGCAAGCTCCATATCTTAAAACTGTTTTTTACAATAAAAACCCAGAAGGTTCACGAGCCCTTTAGGTGCATAGTAAGTGAAAAAGTACATGGCAGCGTGAAAGAAGCGGGTTTCTTCAAAAAGGTCTGAAGTTGGAGGTGGCGAAAGACCCGTTCTTGACTATGGTACTCGGCAGATATATTAACTTAACTACAGGGTGCTCCGTCTATAGGCTATGCCTTTTCAAGTGCCATCGAAGACCTGCGTTTTTCTATTCTCCACGATGCCAGTTTTGCGCCGTCAGCTCTAGTATTGAAGATAGGGGTGTAATAGCCTTTCAGAACGCCTGACGTTTAACGCTGGACGGTTTCATGAATGTACTTGAATTTTATCTTCGTTCAACCTTGTGTCGTTTAATGATCAGGCCCTTGTTCAGCGCGAATGTATATGCATTGGCTCGTGTGTAGCACCTGTGCTGGCTGACATCTTCTTATTCAGCATTGACCGTGATCTGTTGCGCTTTTTGGACGACGAGGTAACTCTGAAAATTTTCAGGTTTGTTGGTTATTATTTTGTGTTTCTTAAAGATCAACCAGGTGCGACGCACACTATAACTATGGAAAATGTTGTGTCGGCCTTCAGACGACAGGGAAATGGTCTAGCTTTTAACCACAATTTTCCGGGCCATGACAAGCTGTAGTTGTTAGATATTAACCTGACTTTCACAACAGATCAGGAGTGCTGGTTGTACGCGCCAATAGGACAAACACACCTGTTGCCTTTCGGGTACGCACATTCTAAGACTGTGAAACGTGCCATCGGGAAGTATTGCTTGCAGGGCGCCTTGTCCAAGTCGCGCACAACTACATGAGAGCCTCGATAATCAGGTCGTTAGGATGACGAAGGCTAGGTTACCTGTTTCGATCATTGTTTCAGTGGCAGATCATTGTTTCAGTGATATGACGGTTTGAAATAATTAAAGGTGCGCATTTTTTGAAATAAAATCAGTGCCGAGTACTCGCTTCTTGTTTTCCCTTCTTGTACATGCCCTTTTGTGGGCAGTAGTCGTTTTATTTGCCATGATTGACCGACTAGACCAACAACGCACGCTCCTAAATTTCAAAAACACCATGTGTCATTGCGCTCTCTGGCCCCAGATGCCCTTGCCCATAAAGCATCACAGTCATCAAGAAACACCTTGGAATTCGATCAAAGATGGTAGAATGTGTACTGATACCTTCCTAGAGAACTGCATTTTGCGTTTGCTTAATGCAAAAATGTTGAGAATATAGGCGTCACCACGACGCCGCCAGAAACGTTTTTTTTTTCACATAAAGCTGTTGCTTGTACATTTCATTTGAAAATCGAACACGTTCCCATTGCTCCTTTGAATATGTACTCCCTGTGAATTTTGTCCTGCTCTGTGTTAGATTGTGACAGTTAAAAGCTTTTTTTTTGTCAGGATTGTAAACGGCGCTCTAACTGTCACAATGATCGGGATATGTCTCAAATGCGCGTGGACGGTGTGAATATAGGAGGAACCTAAAGAAGGAATCAGGAAAGTGGTTCTGTGCAGAACTCTGCAGTAATTCTAGCTGCATGGGAATCTTTGACGTGCAATACGAGTGCCTGAAGGGTTGAGGTTTCTCCATTGTGGAGAAGGACTGATGGGATTTGATATTCAGAAATGAGGAACTGGGGCGACGATTAAGCAAAGTGCGTGGTCGAATAACGCTGCTTTAAGATGCTGGCAGGGTGGGAGGTAGACTTACATTACTTTCAAGCCGAGCACACGGCTTCGCCTTCAACCCGTTCACGCCGTTGATCTGACGGTGCGCGCATTTAGATCCATGTTTGTCAGCGCTTCTGCAGGATGCAGGCTCTTTCGCAGAGGTATAAAATGCCGCTGTTCTTGGGTAGCGATGCTCTCACTGCTCAAGCAGAAAAACGGCACTCCTTATGTACGATTGCGCCCAAGCACACAGCAAAAAAACGAGCATCGCGAGAAGAGATCGCAGCAATCAAAAATGTTGATACGCAAACTTGCACAAGGAAGCTCAAAATGACTTTTCTGTAGGGTTCATATTTATCCGCTACACAACGGTCAGGACAACTACGCACAAGAAAGAAACCAAGCGCATTGTTCAACAGGTAGTGCTAGGCCTTTTTTGGGCGAGGCTTTGGAGTCCTGACCTACCCGCTTAAACTGGAGCTCTTTCAAACTGGCTAACAGCTTCTCTACGCCCTTTACAGCAGTTTACTACGCCTAAATTTCACAGTCTCGTGTAGAGAAGCTCTTGTGACCGTGTTGGTGCATCCATTCCAATCAAAATGTTCACTTTTGACTAGAAATCACTGCCTGGTGTAAGGTATTGTGAAGATGCTTCTATCTGCTTGAATACTTATCGACCTATAATCAGTCGTTTTCATGCAGAAGCATTGTAGGTTCAGCAAGACCTCCGGTATCGAAGTTGGGCGTATGCATCATTTGGCACTGGTGACACAGCCCTTTTGTGTCGTACCTCTGCGTCAGCGCTGTAGAGCTATAATAACCCAAACCAGACCAAACATTTACCATTTGGAATGACAGTGAGCATTCTCAATTCGTCAGTTCAGGCATTTTTGCAACGCACCCGACGAAGGAATGTTGGTGAAATATAAGTGGAAAAATAACAGCAAAAATACTGATTAAATTCTTGTCTTCCATCACACAGCAGGAACCGAAACCATCTGTCGCGCTACGATTTGAAGCCATCGAAAAAGAGAAGAAACAACTTGCGCGCTAGCAAGAACAAGTGGTGCAGAAAAAAAGAAAGGCTCAGAATTTACTGCGTCTACATACGCTGCATAGTTTCTCTATTTGCCCTTTGTTGCAAACGTATTGTGAGAAAACGGCATTCCTTCAGCGACATTATTATTCCCTTAGGCTGCCGTCGAAGAGGCGGTTTCGTTTTATACTGAATAAGTTGTAGGCTTTTCATTTTGCGCCTGGTATTCTACGCTTCCGATAGAAGAAATTTACCAGCAGGCTCAAACACAACACCAGAATTTATTTAAAATGTTCTGCCCTTTCTTCCGCATGCTTTTATAAACGCAGTCAAGACAAAAAAAAATATACATCTTTTGAGCGATATAGAAATCTTCTTAAGGAAAGGAAGAAATGCTATATTCGGTGGCGGGTCAGGGAACACTCGACGTGAGCCGGCGGGAGGGCGTCTGCTGCGGTGGCGGCTTTGCGGTAAAGCTTTTACGCTCTCCTTCGAGCGCGAGGCTCCTGTCACTGACCTCTTCCGAGATTGCATATTCAGAAGTTGATGGTTCTCCCTCGACGCATAGTCGGCGGCGCCACTCTGAACTTCTGCAACGTCTACACCAACCTTTGATTCTCGAGTTGGCTACTCCTTCAATTGGCATGTCGCTGAGCGGCAATCACGCATGTATTTCATCGATGCCGATTGTGACGATAGTCCTCAGCATCACACATAGCAGTAAGGAAGGGAGCTGCTCGGAACCCAGTGAACGAATTTTGTAGCGAGACTACATTGGGGCTACCAGTCGAGCATTTCGTGGTGCCCTGGAGTGGACAGTTGTGCGCATGCGCCTTTACCATGGCAACCGGAGAGGAGCAGCAGGTGCGCCGCACAGTTCGTCGCCGCCTCGCCGCACGCCGCTCTGTCACCCGAATCGCACGGCGCATGCGCAACATTGCGTAAAAAAGGCAGAGGTATAAAGGGCGGCTGTTTCACAAAGTTTGACAAGGATGCAAAGAATGAGATCCAGCGGCTGCTAAAGCGCGGTATAGACAAGAGAAGCTTAACTCTCCCGACCCTGAGGTTGTCGCCTGGCCCTTAGCTCCTGAGCAGAGATTGAGATTAAGAAGGCGAACAGAGCAGAGCGGAGACGCCAGAGCAGAGAGAGGAACGGCTTGCCAAACGGAGACGCCAGACTGCCGAGCGGAATAGACCTCACATAGCCGCCGAGATGGAGCCCATATGTCTCTCATTGCTAAACATACAGTGACCACAAGCTCAGTCACGGAAACGTACCTCTCGCAAAGTAAATCTTGGCATAGCCAGCGAAGGAACTGGCAATTTCTCGCTGTGTCAATTTCTTTCTTCGGCAGCCGGGAGAGAAAATTTAGGCGGAGCATTCAACTCCGAATTGCAGACTCTCAAGCGTCAGGAGATACACAGCACGGGTTGGAACGGCACACGGGGTAGCTAGTCTGCGTGGCTGCGATAGTTAAATACGGTCGGCATATCTGCACTTGGTTGAGACTCGAATTTCGAATATATATATATATATATATATATATATATATATATATATATATATATATATATATATATATATATATATATATATATATATTATAAGACAAGGCATGGGTTCATATCCCACCGGCGGCATGGTAGTTTTTTCTGCTGCTTTATAAGCAAATTTCTTTAAGTGACAGACTAATCTAAGTAATGTACTAGAAATTTAAAAAAAAGAAACATTGCCTTAAGCACATTTGTTTCGTTGACTGCTGGCTTCTTTTATATATATATATATATATATATATATATATATATATATATATATATATATATTCTGGAGCATTGTATATATATACATAGATATATAGGGTGGCAACTTGATCCTGTTGGTTCATCACAGAAGAAGAAAATATGCAGCGCAAAAAACGCATGAACGACAGAATACAAACACAACCGCTCACTTCTGTCTTTCTTCTGTCGTTGATGCATTTTTGCGCTGCATATTATCCTCTGCTGTGATGAACCAACAGGCCAAAATTACTACCCTTCATCTGTTCGAAAAGAATCTGACCTTATATTTTTTTGCGAACAGCAGATGGATATGAAACAAGCACGCTTGCATCAGCCGACCTTGAATCTTCGTGCGCATGCGTGAATTTATTCCCGCCTGCCGATTGCGCCAGTAGTTGGGACGTAGCGTTTGAGTGAGGTAATGCGCAGTGCTCTCGCCGGTTTTTTATTGCAATGAAAATGGCTTAGCGAATGGAGCAGCACTACAGCATCACGTTTTGCCAAAAACTGGGCGACAGCAAAGTGGAAACGATTCAGTAGATTCAGACAGCTTTCGGTGGCGAGGCTATTAGCAGCACACAGATAAAGCAGTGGTACAACCGGTTTAAAGACGGCTGCACATCCGTGGGGAGCGAGCCACACACAGGTCGGCCATCAACATGCCGATATGACCAGGTGATTGCCGTAGTGAAAGCTGTGTTGATGCGGGACCGTCGTCTGACTATCCGAAAAATTGCTGCAGAGGTGAGCATCAGTACTTTTACTGCACGTTCCATTATCACCGAAGATTTGGCCATGAAGAGAGTTACGGCGAAATTCATGCCGAAGCTGCTCACGGTGGAGCAAAACCAGCTTTGTGTTGAGGTCTCACAGGACATGCTGGAGTCCACAAACAGTGACCCCCACTTCATGAACACCATAATCACTGGTGAGGCGCTTTGGGTGTACGGGTACTACCCGGAAACCAAATCCCATTCGTCACAGTGGAAGCATTCCACGTCCCCAAGACCATAGATTGCCCGCCAAGTGCGCAGCAACGTCAAATTGATGCTGACTGCTTTCTCTCACTCACGCGATGTGGTACACCACG
Source organism: Amblyomma americanum (assembly GCA_030143305.2). Taxonomy (NCBI): domain Eukaryota; kingdom Metazoa; phylum Arthropoda; class Arachnida; order Ixodida; family Ixodidae; genus Amblyomma; species Amblyomma americanum. The sequence goes on along the minus strand of JARKHS020025935.1, from coordinate 109,569 downwards.
AGTACGCACCACAGGGTCAAACAATCGCCAAAGAGTACTACAGGAATGTCCACCGTTACCTACATGATGTTGTGCGGCACAAAATACCGGAGTTAACGCATCAATCTCAATGTTCCTGCAAAATCCTCGCACGTGATTCAAACTTTTTGGGGGAAAAACCAGACTCCTGTTTTTCAACAGGCTCTTTATTCTCCTGATATGGCCCCTTGTCACTTCTGGCTTTGTCCCGAAATAAAAAAGCCATTGGAAAGAGCGCGAATTCAGACAAAAAAGGAGATTATGGCTGCAACGACAGCAGAGCTAAACTCTATTCCGAAACTGGCCTTCTCGGAATGCTTTCTGCAATTGCAGCACTGCTGGGAGAAGTATGTGGAGTCCCAAGGAGAGTACTTTGAGCGTGATTAGGTTTCCAACGCTCTAGTTATGCCAGTTTTTTTCTTAGGCTAAAGGACGAATACATTTGTAACAGACCTCGTGTATGTATACATATGGAAGAACTTCCCTTCTGCTTTCCCCATTTTTGTGTATTTTCGCCACACGAAGCCCTTCTCGTCTTTTTCATTCGCTCTCTTTTCTCTCCTGGACAGCGCTTTTTTTTAACTCTTCATTGAAACGCTTTGTCGCCAACTGCGTCCGTTCATTGTATTCCGCTTGTTCACAACTTTTTTCTCCCAACGCAGGCCCACTATTCGTTATCCCTACTTTCTCTAAAGGCTGCTTCGAGCGTGGAACTTTGCTGGCTTCATCTACGCGACAGCCCGGGCTATGCTCTGTATGACTGCTAACGCCGCAAAGGCCGAAACAATTACGGTTGTTGGTATTTTTAATGAGGAGCGCAACAGAGTTGAGATTTTTCTTTTCGAGAAGTCTCGAATGTTACATTGAGTGAGCAATTTCAAACATCCTTTGCAAAGTCGGAAACGGTGGCACACACACGCTCAGCCCGCCGCGGTGGCTCTAACCTTTTATCTTTCACTCCCTCCTTTATCCCTTCCCTTACTGCGTGGTTCAGGTGTCCAACGATATATGAGACAGATACTGCGCCATTTCCTTTCCCCAAAAAACAATTATTATTATTATTATTACACACACGCGTGAACACCGCTAGGAAGACGTCATCAATATTGTCAGAGCCCTTCCGCTGTTCATCATTTGTCCTGCCGCTTCTTCCTCTACATGTCTTCTCAACCATTTTTGACATCGCGGACGTTTGTCGATGAACTGAAATTAAAGGACTTGAACATTGGTCTTCTAAAGGACCTGTGGCTACTACATTAAAAAGTGCTCTGTGCAGTCGTTTTAGTGCTACTCCTGCTGGTGGTTCTCTCAATTTGAACATTGGCGCTATGAAAGTACCGGTGGCTGTTAGATTGAAAAGTACCCTACGCAGTCTTTTTCGCGCTGCTTCCGCTGGCGGATCCCTCCAACTACATGTAAGCGCATATTTACAATAATGGCAATTTCCTTTCGGTAGAGCTGTTCTGGAGATCTAAGACAGAATTGCTTGTAGAGAAACTCTTGTGACAGTGTTGGTGCATAGATTCCTGTCAAAATGTCCACTTTTGAATGCAAATCACTGCTTTGGGTAAGGTATTAAGACGATGCTTCTATGTGCTCGCCTACTTCTTTGACCTACCATCAGTCACTTTCATACTGAAGCCTTGTAGGGTTAGTAAGACCTCCGGTATCGAAGCTATGCGCATGCATCATGCGGGTCGGATGGCACAGCCCATTTGTGTCAAGTGTCTGCGTCAGAGCTGTAGTGCTTTAATAACCCAACCAGACCTTACCATTAGAAATGAAAGTCAGCATTCTCAATTCTTCAGTTCAGGCATTTTCAAACGCACCGAGACGAAAGCCTGTTCGTGCATTATATCTAAAAAAAATTGCAGCAAAAATGTTGATTGCATTCTTGGTAACCATCACACAGCAGGAACCAAAAAATATTGTCGCGCCACCATTTGGCGCCATCAAAAAAGAATAAAAAGCTTGCGCATAAGCAAGAAAAAGTGAGGTCGAGAAAAAGAAAGGCTTATAATTCGCTGTGTGCACATACGCTGCATATTTTCTCTATTTTGGCCTTTGTTGCAAGTGAATTTTGAAGAACGACATTCTTTCAGCGAAATGATTATTCCGTTAGGCTACCGTCGAAGAGGCGGTTTTGTTTTACAATAAATAAGTAGCGGGTTTTTCATTTTACCCCTGGCGTTGTAAGCTGCCTATGAAAAAAAAATATCATTGGGCTCAAACACAACACCACAATTTATGTAAAGTGCTCTGCCCTTTCGTCCGCATTCATTTATCAAACACAGTAAATATGAAAAAAATATACATATTCTGAGCGATATGGAATTCTTCAGAAGGAAAGGAAAAAGATGCTGTAATCGGTGAAGGGCCAGGGAAACACTTGACGGGAGCCGGCAGTAGGGCGTCTGCTGCGGTTGGTGTTTCGCGCTAAAGCTTCTACGCTCTCCTTTGAGCGCGTTGCTCCTGTCACTGACCTCTTTCGAGACTCCATTTTCAGAAGTCGATGGTTCGCCCTCTACGCGTAGTCGGCGGCACCACTCTGAACTTCTGCGAGGTCTACACCAACCTCTGTTTCTCGAGTTGGCTACTCCTTCAATTGGCATGTCGCTGAGCGGCGATCACGAGTATTCATCGATGCCGAGAGTGACGATAGTCCTGCTCATCACACATAGCAGAAAGGAAGGAAGCTGCTCGGAACCCAGTGAACGAGTTTTGTAGCGAGACTACATTAGGGCTACCAGTCGGGCATTTTGCGGTGCCCGGAAGAGGACAGTCGTGCGCATGCGCCGTTACCATGGCAACCGGAGAGGAGCAGCGGGTGCGCCGCACGGTTCGTCGACGCCTCACCGCACGCCGCTCTATGACCCGAACAGCACAGCGCATGCGCAGCATTGCGTATAAAGAGCAGAGATATAACGGGCGGCTGTTTCGCAAAGTTTGACATGGATGCAGAGAAGGAGATTCAGCCGCTGCTAAACCACAGTATAGACAAAAGAATATTAACTCTTCCGATCATGAGGTTGCCGCCTGTACTTGGCTCCTCAGCAAACAGAGAGGGAGAGTAAGAAGGCGAAGAGAGCAGAGTTGAGACGCCCGAGCAGAGAGAGGAACGGCTTGCCAAACGGAGACGCCAGACTGCCGAGCATATTAGATCGCACATAGCCGCCGAGATGGAGCCTATATGTCTCTCATTGCTAAACAGACAGTGACCACAAGCTCAGCCACGGAAACGTAACTCTCTCTACGTATGTCCTGGCATAGCCAACTAATTTTTCGCTTTGTCAATTTGTTTCTTCGGCTGTCAGGAGGGAAAATTTAGGCGGAGCATTCAACTCCGAATTGCAGATTCTCAGGCGTCAAGATATAAACAGAACGGATTGGAACGGCACACGGAGTAGCTAGTCTTCGTTTCAGCGACAGTTTATGACGGTCGGCATATCTGCACATGGTTGAGACTCAGTTCTGAAGAAGACCGCACCGCGGTCGAAACGTTGATAAATAAAAGTGTCTTTGTAGAAGTGCCCACTTCTCTTAAATATATATATATATATATATATATATATATATATATATATATATATATATATATATATATATATAAAATGGTTGTCTTGCTGCTGTGTGGATATTGACTGTATAATTTTTTTCCTGTATAGTAAACGGCGCCCTAACTGCCAGAGTGCAGAGTGATCGGGTTATGTCTATGCTCTGCCGTGATGACAGGAATAGAAGAGGAAGCTAAATAAGAAACAAAGACAGAATTTCTATGTAGGCCTCTGCAATATTTCACACAGCATGCGGACATTTGGAGTGATATACTATTGCCTGGTGGGTCGTTGTTTCTCCATTGTGAAGATGAGTTTATAGGAAAAGATATTTTAAAATGAAAGGAGGAGACCCAAGGCGAGTACTTGTTGGTGTAACACTGACCGACGGTGCTGACTGGATGGGAAATGGACTCTTCTTGCATTTAAAGAGATATCTCAGCACAGGTTTCAAGCCGTTCACGCCGTTGGTTGGGCGGTGAACTAAATCAGGTGGTTGTTAAGCAGCGCTTCTGCAGGATGGAGGCTCACTCGCTGTGGCTCAAAATCCCGCTGTTGTTTAAGGTGTATACAGACGGCGGGCCACGGACTGGCCCGCGGACCGGTCACATGGGGTCGACCGCGCGTGGGCCGGCCGGGTCTAGCCGGCAACAGCATCCACACGACGGACCAAAACAGCAGACGACAAGGCGGGCCAAGCCTCTGTGATCAGCCTGCAGCAACGCTCGTCTCACGCTTCGACATTCGGCGGCGAGAACAAGCGGAATCCGCGGAAGAGATCCGCCTAAATACCCCGCGGAAAACTCGATCGGTACGGGGCAGATTTCTGCCGCGGTGAGGAGAAAGTTGCATTCCATGGCGACGCGCTTCCAAGCAGGACCGCTCGTTTCTGACTGGATTCATCGTTGTTACTGCCTTTTTTGTTGAGTTCACTGGCAATGAAAGCGCACCCATTTCTCGCTTTGTCTCACCTCGCCTATAAGAAGACGTATCAGTGAAATATTTGCTTTATTTTTTATTTAGAGTGACGATTGTGCCCCTTCGAGGCTTAAGTGAAGCATACGTTTGTTGACAGAAATAGTTACCCGGCCTAAAGACAAGATGGCGCCACAAGGATGAACGTATCCTTCCATCCGTGTTTGCATACGCTGAAATAAAGGTGGGAAATGTGAGAAGTGCTCTAACGCCCCGAAAAATACCTGCGTTTAGACTATATGATAGTGCATGCGCTTATGGCTCGTAGACAGCGTCAATTCTTTTCTAACCATATCTGTGTACGTCGCGAGCGCCGACGTTGCTACTAATTTCGCTCGCTCTCGCCGCCGAATGCCCGATTATCAACGAGCCATCAAGCTGCACTAAGTAAAACATAGCGTCGTCCGACCACGTTGACATGTTACAGTGGAAACAAAACTACTTTCGCTGGTGTCGCCTCGACTGCCGGGAGCACCGAGCCACGAAATACCAATATGGTGCAGTTGCCAGACTCGATATGGGCGAGTAGGCTAAAAAGTCCGTGGTCCGCCGCCAGAAAAAATGCTCTCGCATTTCTCGCGTGATCCGGCCCGCGGACCATGCGCGGACCTCGCAGACCGGAAGCGAAACCCCACGTGACCGCTAGTCCGCGGGCCAAAACAGGTCCGTGGTCCGTCGTCTGGATACACCTTTAGGAGTGATGCTCTTACTGCTATGCAGAAAAACAGCACTCCTTTTCGTACGATTTCTCGCCAGCTGACTGCAACAAACGAGCATAGCGGGAGGCGAGAGCAGTAATGAAAAATATTGATCGAAAATTTCCACACGGAAGCTCGGAATGAAGTTTTTGTTTGTTTCACATTTATCCGCTGTACAACGGATACAACTACGCGCACGTGAGAAACCAAGCGCATATTTGGATTCTAAACAACAGGCAGTGTTGGACCCTCTTTGGATGAGGCTTTGGAGTTCTTACCTACCCGCTAACACTAATACTCTTTCAAAGTGGCTAACAGCTTCTCTACGCCCTTTAGAGCAGTTCACTACGCTTAACTTTCTCAATGCTTTGTAGAGCAGCTGTTAAGACAATGTTCGTGCATCGATTCCTAAACAAATTCCCAATATGATTATAAATGGCTGCCTTGCGTAAAGAATCTTGAAAATGCCACTAAGTGCTCGGATAGTTCTGGAAAAGCATTGTAGGTTTAGAAAGACCAGCGATGACGAAGCTGTGTGCATCAGTTTTGCAGTTCGGATGACGCAGAACTATATTTTTCATGCGTCTGCGGAGGCAGTGCAGTACTTAACCAACCCAACAAGGTCTTACAGTTACCGTTTGAAATGACAGTGAGAATTCTAAACGCTTCAGTCCAGGCATTTTGCAACACACTGCGACGAAAGCCCGTTGGTGCAATATATCTCAAGAACATAACAGCAAAAATTTTGTTTGTGTTGTTCGTTTCCATCACAAAGCGGGAACGAGAAACACTTGTCGTGGCAGCATTTCAAAAGGATGGAAACGAAAACATTTGTGCGTCAGCGAGAACAAGCTTTAAAGAAAAAATAAAGGGTTATTGATAAATCACTGCGTTTATGTACGATGCAGGTTTTCGCTGTATGTATGCGCTTTTTGGCATGTGTATTGTGACAAACATTTCTTAAGCTAAATAATTATTTCGTTAAGCTGCCGTCGGGGCGGTGATTCTTTTTTACAGGGACTAAGTTGAAGGTTTTGCCTTTTGCCCGTGGCTTTCTAAGCTCCCACTTGAATAAAGGTATCAGCGGAATTAAACACATCAGCAGTATTTATGTAAGAGTCCCTGCCCTTTCCGCCACATGGGTTTATCGAACGCAGACAAGAGGAGCAAATATACATCTTCAGAGTGAAATAGCAATCTTCTCAAAACGAGGACAAGATGCTATAATCGGTGGCGGGTCAGGGAAACACTCGAAGTGAGCCGGCAGGGGTGGCTGCTTTTCACTAACGCTCTCCTTTGAGCGTGACGCTTCTGTATCTTATCTCGTCGGAGATTGAATTTCAAGAAGTTTATGGTCCGCCCTTTACGCGTTGTCGCCGGCGCCGCTCTAAATTTCTGCGAGGTCTACGCGAACCTCCGTTCTTGGAGTTGCCTACCTCGTCGATTGGTATCTATCTCGTCGGCGATCACGAGTTTTGGAGATAGACAGGTCATCAAACAGCGACCTTTGCTGTGCACCGAAATTGAACATAAAACGCCGGTCTCCCTGCTTCCTGTCTTAATTCGGACTGATATCGCCGTAGGTGCGGAAATGAGAAAAGGGATACATGCATTATCGCAGCTTCCTCAAATACCCAGAAAGGGGGTCTCAATGAGCGCGATGTCTGGGATGCTAAGAAACGATGGTTCGTAATTATCACCCCGCAAGAATTATTTCAATGCGTTTTGTGTAAGGTGAGTTATAAGCAGACAGAATTTGAACTTCCGCGTCTTCGCGCCTTTCCTTCTCCTCTGGCACTCCAAAACAGCGGCGCTCCTCCGCCGGCCCCACTCACTCCGCCCCTCCCCTACCTCCCCCAGCAGCAGCGCGAGCAGAGTGGACGCGCGTGACGTCTGAAAGAATTTGGCGCTGTCCACCAATGATAACCCCCATCTGCTACCGTCATTTGCACGACGTGACGTCGTATGGTAGGTTTTCGCGTGAAAGCCCACCACCGCACGTCGCCGCGAGGTGCGAAAGCGGGAATATTAAAAATTACGAGTTCAGCCTATGCTGATGATGTCGCCCTCTTTTGTTCTGACAAAAATAGTGTGCTTGAGGCCCTACATTTGACTGAACAGTTTTGGGAGGTATCAGGTGCGGCTCTTAATCTAAACAAATCCAAAGGGTTTTGGTCGGGTCACTGGGGTACAAAGCCAAGTCATTATGGTGGCGTAAGCTGGGACTGCGGGATACATCACTACCTAGGGGTTCCTCTTCACCAAATTCGCAACAGTGGCGCCTAGTGGGGTTCACAGATAGTCTCCATGAGGCGACAAACCCAGGCTTCGATGGGTACGGAACTGTGAGTGTTTGCTCGGGCTCAAGTCTGCAACATTTTTTTTTTTTTGCAAAACATGCCTATGTGCTGCAGGTTCTCCACTATGCGAGGAAGAAAGTGCATGTGATGCACGGAATATTTGCTACATTTGTATGGCGTTCCCAATGGGAACCTATGCATCGCGATAACCTATTTCTTTCTCTAGAGTTTGGTGGAATCGGCTTTGTTCACTTATTCCTGCCATCAGCTTGTTTCCCGTTATTTCTTTTTTAAAACGTCCAACCACCTTTTTTTAGTAGCTGTGCTTATTAGGCATCTCAGTGCTCATTTGCCTTTCCTATTCGCACCGACTGGACACACTCGTGAGGGGCCTTTACGGGGATCCCTTAAGGAAGTTGCTGAAAGCTTCAATTTCCTGACTGCGCTTTTCTTTAGACTACCTGTATAGCCTCTCCAGAAGGCAGATAACTCAGAAATTTACAGAGTATTTGTTCCCTGTACCGCTGTATCGGCAAACGTTTCTGGTGCTCCTTCACACCAGTGTTTTAAAACGTGTTAGGCTAATCTGCATTTCTTCTGCTGCGAAAACATTATTCTTTAAACTGCAGACGTCTACGCTGCCTGCGAAGGCATGGCTTCACGTTCAGGAGATGCTTGAGCCATGGTCGGTGAACTACCGCCTGTGCGGTACACTGGACACAATTGACCATTGCTTTATTCTGTGGATTGAAGCTGTGTTCTGCTGGGATATATTAGAACGAACAATTAAGATGGACATTGACATCACACCCTACAGTATGCGTTTTTGCTTGTGGAGAAAAATTGTGTTGTGCAGTATGATCTATTTATGTTGCCAGGACTATTTAGTGTGTGGAAGAGCCGCATGATGGACCGCCACGCCGAATCACCACGGTCGTCGAAATCTTTGTTTCGTGAACAATGCGCTTTGGTGCCGGGAGTACATGCTGCCCTGCAAGAGCCGCCTAGCTGGCTCCCCTATCTGGATGCATGTGTGTGCCTCCCAGACTTTTGATGTTTTGAAAGGAGGGGTCATACATTATTATGAAGGCCTTGTGTTTTGTGGCGTAAACCTGTTTAGACTTTTCTTTTCGGCACTATTTCCCTGCAATAATAAAAAAGAACCGCCGTGGCTGAGTGGCAGCGTCCCCGTCTCGAACTCGAAAGACCCTGGCTTGATTCCCGGCCGGTACCCTGTGTTTTTATATACACTGAGCGTGCACCTCTGATTTTTACGCAGGCGCCGAATATTTCTGGCGCGCAGTGCCGACTACAACAACTACTACTACAACGCCGACGGCTTTTCGGCCGAACGAGCTGCACAGGCTGTCTAGTCATACCGCGTTGCATTAGATCTACAACTGGCCATCGCTTGATGCATCGCCCGTATGCAAAATCGATGAGGTCATGCGCTGGCGACAACCTTCAGAGAAGAATGCCGACACCTGAGCAAAAGCGTGACGATTGCCTTCTTACGCCAGGTATCCGATGTCCAAGACGCCGTCTCTCCCTCCGACTGATTCGTAGGAGATTTCATTCAGCAACAGAACTCGCACACCCTTAACATCATCCCTGCACTTCCCAAGAAAAGACAAGACCAGATACGGATTCTTCAAAGTTAAGGCAAGTTCCTCTCGTCGTCGTCCAACTCCTGACAAACCTGGAGCTTACAAGCCTTGCATTGTAAACTACGAATACGCCCTACATCTCCGCCAAAGCCCCATTCATGTGTCAGCACGATAACGCCAAGATCTTTGGAATACAGTGCAAGAAATGCTTCGCGACAACGCCATCCAGCCATCGAAGAGCCCTTAGGTGGTACCGGTTGTTCTCTTAAGGCAGAAAGACAGCACACTTCGTTTCTGCGTCAATTAGCGCCGCTTGATAAAGATAACAAACAAGGATATCTGCCCACTTGACGCGTACTCGGCCAAGTACTTCCCTTCGATGGATATAAAGATCGGCTACTAGAGAATCAAAGTAAATGTAGAAAACCAATTGAAGGCCCTATCCATCACACGCAATGCGCGCATCGACTTCAAGGTGATTGCATTTGAACCCTGCTCTGCGCGAGCTACTTTACAACAAATTATGAATATACTATTGGCCGAAGTAAGCAGATTTGTTTAGTGTACTTTGATAACATCGTTATCCTCGTCTCGAACTGTGATAAACACCTCAAAAGTCTGCGAACTGTTCTGGCAGCCATAAAGTCGTTGGGCTAACCTTCAATCCGGAGAAGTGACGATTTTCCTATGAACAGCTGCTGTTCTTAGGCTGCACTGCAACCAAGGATAGTGCACGCCCATATCCGCAGCTGTGTTTGTACAGTTTCCGCCGTCGGCCGATACCAAAGCTGTGCGCAGCTTCCACGAACAGTGCGTCTATTACAGGCGAATTAGGCGAAATTATTGTTACAGGTGAAATTAGCGCCTCAGCCTAAAGCCTGCAAGCAACTTAGGCATAGATTACGATCCCCTGCGGTACTCGGGAACTTTGGTGAACACTGCGACACTGAAATTCATTGACTCAAGCAGCGTGGGCCTCGGCACCCTCCTCGTTCAGAAAAGCGGAGCACAGGAGAAAGTCACCGCCTAAGCTAGCCGTTCTAGGTCCAAGGCTGAGGCTATCTACTCTACAAGTGATAAGGAGTACCTCGCCAATATTTTGACTACTTCAAAATTCCGCTCCTACCTGTACGGACGCCCATTAAAAGTTGTCAGCGATCATCACGCAGTGCGATACTAGCTAATTTGAAGTACCAATCCGGCCTCCTTGATCGAGAAAGCATGCGTGTCTAGTACTTCGAAATCACCTTCGTCTCCAAATCTGGCTGCAAGCACAACTTATGCCGACTGCCTAATTTGAGCCCTGGCGACAAGCTGCCGGAAGATGAGATGGGAGTGGATTTTTCGCACCGATAAGCCCCAGTGACTTGGCAAAACAACAACTCACGGACCGCGACCAGCAGCGTCTCGTCCGGTGCGTCGAAAGCAACCCTTCTACACCTTAAAGCAGAGTTGAAACGTCTTTTTCCTCTTTCTGTTGGCAAAATGCATTCCTTCTTAAGATCAATTGCGCCGTAAAAAAGACCGTGAAACTTCTGGTCATTCCGAACAGCTTACGGGATTAAATTCTGTAGGCGTCGCACGACGAACCAGCAGCTGGGCCCCTCAGGTTTACCCGCACCCTACACCGTTTTCAAGACAAGCACTGATAGCAACAACTATCTGCCGACGTCGCACGATAGGTAGAAAACATGCCGTAAACGTAAACGACGAAAGACGCCACTAATCAGGGCAGCTAAACCACTGATGCCCATACCTGCACCGAACAAGCCTTTCAACGGAATAGAAGAGTCCTCCTGGCCCCTTCCAAACATCAGCATCATGCAACATCTGGGCCATCGTGGCGGCCGACTGCTTCACCCGCTACGGCCAAGCGAAAGCGCTGCCGACTGGCACGGCGGTGGAAGTGGCGAAATTTTTTGTCGACCATGTCGTCTTGCACCAAGACGCCCCAGAATTTCTCACTCGGGATAGGGGAACAGCAATTCCATCCGAGATTAGCTGAAGCAGTTGTGAATTAGAACCGCAATAGCCATCGGCGAACCGCAGCATTGCATGCGAGCACTAACAGACTTGCGACGTGTCTGAACACAACCATCGCTGACATGGTCGCGTTTGATGTGAACGCCGAATGAAAGCTGGGTACGCCGTCATTCCGTGCGTCGACTTGGCGTAGAACATCGCTGTGCATGAGGCCAGCAAGATTAATCCGTTTGGGCTCGTCCACGGCAGGCAGGCAACCAGAAAGCGCAACGCCATGCTCCGAACGTCACCCATGATAACAACATCGTCGACACCGCCTAGTTCCAACGCGCTGAACAAACGCGACGATTTGCCGGGCCACGAATAAAGGACAAACAGCGCACCATCGCTCCACGCTGTATACAATCTATCCCGACGCAACATGGAATAAAATCAAAGTGAAATTGCGAGACTGTTGACGCCCATTCGCCGCTGAGGAGTCAGTGAAAGCTGTTGCGCCGGTAGTGCTAGCAAGTTTATCGCCGAATCAGAGAGCTTGAATACGAGATCGTCCCGTTGGCGTGACAGCATCTGAGCGGCACTGTCCACACCCAGTTGTACATGTACGTTTGAAGCCTTATTATGGACGGTAATGGAGACTGTGTTTGCATTATAGGTGTTTATTTTCCTCTTCTAGGTGTTATTTGCTTGGATTTCTTTATTTTTGTTTGAAATCACCGAGCTCACTTTTCTATTAGAAGCAAGTAATGCCTGGAACCTTTGTACTATTTGTTTGTTCACATGCAAAGCCGCCGGCACTCGGCTTGAAAGTTTGCTTGTTACACGAGATGCGACCACTTTTCTCAAATGATCGCAGCCGCGTGCAACTGTTTCGACTTTGTTTCAGATTTTGTTGTTGTTTTGCCGCCTCATCTAACTGGTTCCTGACAAGTTCAAGTGGAGCAAGCGCGGCAGGTGACCGCCAAGCAAGCTTGTTGCTGCGCCGTCGTGGAGTCATTCTATTCTTTGAGAGCGCTGTTCAGCCATAAAAACAGCTACATTTGGAAGCCTTTATCACTTTGTTGGGATCCCATCACACACACGTGACAATATATTCCTTCGGAGCCGTCTAACAACATTTCCGCTTTACCTTTTGAGAGATTAGATATTTCCGGGAGGAAGAAAATTCACATGCGATCAGAAAAAATGGTGCGATGTAAAATCGTCAGCATTGGTGATTTTGTGTTAATGCATGCGCGAATAAATAATTTTACATTTGATAATTTCGCTTTCAATTTTTTTACAAACCTCCCGCATCTGAATCGATTAGCTTAGTTAGTGTAAGAGCGTATTTACTTTTAGTGGAAGAGCGTATTTTACAGTAAACCTCACTTTGGGATTACGTCGCACCTTCCACTGAATTTTTATTATCGCGGACGTGCAGTTTGCTTTTCTCGGAGCAAAGTTTCTCGCCACTTCCGGTCTCGCTGTTGACGGTCTATCTCGCCAATTTCTGAACCCCATGAATCTCTTGTGCTTGAATGGCATCCTCGCCCCCGTAGGCACTAGACAAGCCACTCCGCAACTACCATCTTGAGTCTTTTCGGCGCTTATTGGTGATGTTGCTGTCATCCCGAGGCCAAGCAACCTAGAGCTATCGATGCGTAATGCCGTTACGCAACACATAATTACTCATGGCCTCCAGTGCATTGCCAACCTACCCATCTTGCTGGCGACAGCCTCACCGTTGCCCATAGGGAATTCTGTCATATACTGGAATTCGGCATTTTTCGGTCGTCGTCCAGCAGGTGCCCTTCGGCGCTGCATATGGTGCCGAAGCAGGACCCGGCAACTGGCGCCCTCCTATCTGCGTCGTGCCCAAAACGCCCGCAGCGTCGCAGCGCGATATCCCCTACCTCACAGTCATTGCTTTGCTGCCGGTCTGCACAGCATGTTCACTTTTTCCAAGATCGAGCGCGCGCAAGCCTACCACCAGGCACCAGTGAAACCTGAAGAGTGACCTGGCACGGGTATTGTTGCGCAGGCTGGACTGTTCGTGTATGTTCGATAGTTTTTTGGCATGCGGAACGCTCCTGAACTATTGCAACGTTTCATCAATGAAGTCACTCGTAGCCTAGCCTGTGTTTTATGTTCCCTAACCTCGCTGATCTGCTCGTCGCCAGTTCTCTGTGTGGAGAACACGCTGTAGATTTGCGCCTGCACTTTTCACGACTTGAAGAGCATGGCCTCGTCATCAGACCGGGCAAGTGCCTTTACGGTATCAGCGACATCGAGTTCCTTGGCCATCACGTAACAGTGCAGAGAATGCGGACTATGGCCTCGAGGTAGCGAAAAGTTCCACCGCCAGCTTAACTTAAAACGGCATTTCCCGCCCGACAGGCCCCGCACAATCCTGCCCCTCACCGATCTCAATTCCCCGCAAGGTACCCACGCCCCTATCGAGTGGACTCCAGCCACATAAGCAGCCTTCCAAGCCGCCAAGAACACCATTGCCCCACGCTGCTCACCTCGTGGGCACTATGGCCGAAGCCCTACTCTGTCTCATCACTGATGCCTTTGGCGTAGCTGTAAACTCCGTTCTGCCGCAGCTTCAGCAGCACTGCTGGTATCCGCTGGGTTTCTTCTTTCAGAAGCTTATGGACGCATAAACGCGGTCTAATATGTTCTAGTGTGAACTGCCCGCCGCCGACTTCAGCAATCGGCACTGCTGCCCCGTATTACGAGAAATAATTTTTTTGTCTGCTGACGAAGCAAAAGATTTTGTTCTTTGCATTTCAAAAGAATCAGAGGTCATACATCAGATGATAAATGCGGCACCTCAGTTACATCGAAGGGCACGTGAACACTGCTACCAATGCGCTCTCTCGCTTCGATGCTCTTGCATTAGGCACGCTTGACTTCGAAGCGATGGCTGCCGACCAGAGATCAGAGAGTGAGCTAGAAGACACCCATTCCGCCACTTGCTCCCTGTTCTTTTCACAGGTTCTTCTGCCCTTCTGCTCGGACAGCATAGTGTATGAAGGGTCATATGGTTATCCGTGTCTTTTCATTCTGCCGTTTTCTGTTGCCGAGCTCCGCAACGAAAGCCATCGTGGTCCAGATTACTCTGGCCAAGCTTCAATCGAGATATGCGTCAGTTGCTTAGATCGCGGGGGCTTAAACTGTCAGAGTGCGAAAACGACGTTCCACACGAAGTCGTCGCCAACAATTTCGGTCTCCCAGCTGTCGCTTCAACTATGTCGACATCGACATTATTGACCATTTTCGTCATGAAGATTCCGCTGTATTTTTACGTGTGTCCACCAGTAAACCCAGTGGCCAGAGGCCTTTCCGTTATCTGGCATTACGGCATCTACTGTGGCTTCCGCATTTGCACTCATATGCACTTTACGCTTCGGCTGACCAAGAACGATCATGACAGATCGTGGCCGCCAGCTTCAGTGTGGTTTGTTTCGTGTCCTAACTTCTCTACTTGGCGTGCGTCACATCCACAGCACCGCGTACCATCACTCAACTAACGGCGTGGTTGCATGCTTACACCACCAGCTGAAGGCATCCCTTGCGATATGCGAAGCTCGCAGTTCCTGCCCCGATGACCTACCTCTGAGTCTGCCTCGGCCCTTGTTCGGGTTCATAGATATCCAGTGCACGAGGTCTGATCCGGTCTGCGGCACTACCCTCCGCTTGCAAGCGAGTTACTCGTTTCGGTGCAACGAGGACATTTTTAACTTTTTATCGGAAGTACTAAATAAGTACCTTTTGGGACTGCTGTCAGCAATGCCTGTTGGGATTCCTACGATCGGGCACAGTCCATTCTTTGTGTAATAAATTTTCCCTTTATTCTTTTCTATAATAGCAAGGTACTAGTTTGGTGAATTTTTTTCATTATGTGATATACCACTACACCTGATATTTCTTGGCACCGATTGGGGTTATTACAGAGCCTCGTCTGCATTGTCGATATATGCGCTAATAATACTGCTTCCAAAATGGATCAGAGAGAAAGGCATGCTTTTCTCACGCACTTAGTCCGTGAAGAGAATGGTCGTTGCTTTTTGTGCTGTTATTTTTTAAAGCCTACTTCTTCACGCAGGTGAAGACTCTGACTCAAACAAATCCCACGGTCTGTGTGTTGTTTTACCGACTACACTCTCGGCTTATGGTGGGCGCGCATCTAGAATTAAGAATGGGTAGAGGAAGCGATTGTTTTGGTGGTAGACGTAGTGCAACTTCTAAGACCAGTGACTTCGTTTATCGAAACGGAAGTTGACCTCAAAGAATCACTACAAGAATCATTAGGTGTGTATCATCGTTGGGTGCTGCAAGGATAATGACCGTTGCAATATTATCGATGACGTGGCCAGGGAATTACTGGAAGAAATTTCTGGCTGAAATGCCCCAAGGAATTCAATCGGGAACATGGAATGTATGCAGATATCCCCTCAACGAATTATATTTTGCGTTTCTCTGATGCAAAATATTAGAGGATATAGGCATATAGGAGTTAAAATGACAGACTCCAATATAATAATATGCGAAATAAAGTTATTGTTTCTGTATTCTGTGTGTACAGTGACAACCTGCACAATGCGTCTTTAAATTTGCATATACTGTCACTTTTCGTTCTTCTACGTCGGCTTCTCATCGGTGAAAATTGTAGTTATAAAATTTAAATGGCGCTGTAACTGCTACACTACTCGTTTTATCCTAAGCTTTGCCATGAGGGAAGGGTTATAAGCAAAAAATGAAAGCACGAAGGCAGCACCAGGTGTTGCGGACGGCTCGGGACCCCTTTTCCAAATCACGAGGACGTTTGATATGCTATACGGTTGCCTGGTGGGTGGATGTTTCTGCTTTGTGGAGAAGGGTGATAGCATTAGCTATTTGAGGATTAGGTGGGTGCGTGGTGGGATAACGCTGTTTGATGTAGTGGCAAGGTGGCAGGTGGACTATCCTTACTTTTAAGCAGAGATATCGGCTTCGGCTTCAGACCTATTTTGTCGTTCTGTAAATGGTGGACGCTCTTAGGTGATTGTCGGCCAGCGCTCCACCAGAGTGGAGGCTCACTCCCTTAGGCTTAAAATTCCACTTTTTTGCTGATTGATGCTCAAGCAGAAAAGCTGTACCTCTCATGCTACGATTGAGCCCAATCACACAGAAACAAAGTAGCTTGGCCAGAAAAGAGCCGTAGTAATAGAAAATGACGATTTGCTCAGTTCAAACGGCAGTTCGCGAAGACATTTATGTTAGGCTCATGTGCATCCCCGCAGAACGGTCACTCTAAGTATGCAAAAGATGGAAGTCAGTGCATGTTCTGGCTAAAGCAATAGTCAGTGTTAGATCTTCGGGCGAGGTTTGCGCTGAGATTATACGAGAGAAACCAGGCGTCGGCATCCTGAAAGAAACTCTCAAAACTGGCAGTCTCTGAAAAAGACTTAATCAGCTGCTGTGTTTCCTTTAGAAGATATTTCAGTCCCTAACTTTCAGAACGGCTGGATGGGCAGCTCTTGTCCATATGTTCTTCCATCAATTGCTATCACAATTTGCTCACTTTTGAATAGTAGAAATCACCAGGTTGTCTTAGGCATCTCAACGCGGATAATAAATCCTCGGATAGTTGTTCGGCCAACCATCGATCGTTTTCATGGCGAAGTATTCTGAAATTTGTTATTCCTGCGGTATCGAAGCTGTCCGCATAGAGCGTAAGGGTATGCGGTTGCGACGCAGTAAGCTTAGCGCTAAAACCATTCGGTCCTTCTGGGGCGCTGAACTTAACAGTAAATGTAGCAGGCTCTTTTTAAACGAGCGACGAACTTCGTGTTTGAGCTCCATGCGCGGCGTCGGCTGCCCCCCTCCCCATTCACTTACCAAGGATTGCGTTATTTCTTACCATGTGCTTGAAGAACCCTTTATCTCTGAAATGTGTTGAGTTTGAGTGAATGCTGGCATACACAAATGTATTTCTTCATCGCACAGTGTCAATAACACAATGTATATTATAAATTGCAATGTTCTCTTCGAGGGAATGCACAACAGTTATTGTTTCTTGGCGCTCTCGCGATCACACTCTTGCCGAATATACTGCACGGCATTAAACATCAAGGGTTTGGGCATATATATATATATATATATATATATATATATATATATATATATATATATATATATATATATATATATATATATATATATATATATATATATATATATATATATATATATATATATATATATATATATATTAGTTATATTTATTTACGCCAGGTATCAAAGTTATAAACGTGTGTTTCTCAACACGACGAATCCTTTGACACCATCCAGAACCGCCTGCGAACAACGGTTCGCCCGTAGTGGCCGTCTAAAGGTCCTCGGAATGCATGGTTTGGGGGTGGAAAGGTCGTCGTTGCGAATCCCGCACATATTTTGGGCTGAATCTTCATTATTTTATTTTATCGTCAGGATATGCAAAGTGATTTGACGCCACTTCGAACATTCTGCGTTAAACGGATGACCCCGAAATTTGATGCAAATGGTGGTCCCGGCGGCGTCTGTCTTCGAAAGCCGCAATACTAGCAAATATACAGGATGTTTCAGAGAAGCCTTTAGGTAATTTTCAAAAATTTGGTTTTTGGGGTAAAAATATGGGCTTGACGGCATGGAAGTGCAAAGGCTGGCAGGCACCAGCAAACCGGTGAATCATATTAACTAGTAAACTGGCTAAGAAGTTCCAATAATTAACTTCTTAACAATTAGAGTCGGCCGCTGAGGGAAGCCTTTGCGAGATTATCAGCAATCTCATTTACTGTCACACTGCTGTGATCAGGTGCCTAGCTGCAATTAGAGATTTTTAGCCTGGTTCCTAGTAGTAGCTGTTTGAGTTATTATATTTTTGAAAACGCGATTACCCTTGGCGCTGTGACACAAAATTTAGCCTTTTCAACTAGTTATGTGCATCGGAGGGGTTGCTTTGCCTGCATGCTTTCGAAGGCGCGTGGATTTTTGCACGATGGAGCCAAAGTTTGTACAGCCAAAGCGGCGAAGGTAATTGCGTTTTCGAAATTCCAACAACTTATATGGCGGTTACTAACGGCCGGCCACAAATATCTAGTTGCCACTAGACGCCTAATTTTGATAGTTAAAAAGTTAGTTATTGTAAATTAGTTGACCAGCCTACTAGTTAAGATGAATAACCGGCTCTCTAGCGTCCGCCAATTCTCTGAATACTGTGATGAAAATTCATCATTTTGCCTCAAGAATCGTTTATTTTATTATGTAAATTCCTGCCTGAAACATTAGGTATAACGGGTCGAAGGCGTAGGTATTGATTAAGGCGCTACGCTCCCACTGGTGCTATGTGATACAGTGGTGGTCGTGGTGGAAACATTTATTGCCAAATACCGAGGGGGCAAACCCCCTAACATGGCACGAGGCAACCCTTAGGGGGCCGCCTTTACAGGGCAAAGGACATCCCTTGGAGGGCTATCCGCTTCAGGGCGTCGGTAATTATCCGGCGCTGGTCAGCAGCAGCGGAGCTGGCCAAGGGAATCTCCCAGTATGATTCCGCCGTGGTGGGAGATGGAGGGTGTGGTAAGGCAGGACATGTGAGGAAGACATGAAGGAAATCTCCCGGTTTCTAGTCACGTTGTTATTGTTTTGGTCAATTTGACCTTCACTCCAGGCAGACGCGTCCTTGAAAATCGTAAATAGTAAAAGCTAACACTCTCAAAATGCCAAAACTTGGTGACCGCTTAGTTCCACAGTCGGCATGAACGGCCCGTAGGGTGTGGCAGCAGTAGATGGTAAGCGCTAACGCTTCTTAAGGTCTCGTTCCAGCGCGAATCTCGTCCAACACAACAGTTTCCAAATTTGAAGGTTTGCCCTCTACCAATGTCGCCGCCGCCACTCTCAACTTCTGCGAGGTCTACACCAGCATCCATTCCTCGATCAGGCTACGCCACCAATTGGCTTGCCGCTCGACGGCGATCAGAACCTTTACCATCTTGATGGCGAGCCTGGCGAGATTTACGACAGTCCTCCACGACACACATAGGATAGCGGTAAGGAAGACAGCTGCTCAATATCCACACGGATTCGTTTTTCACTTTGTTAGTTTGTTCCTTAGGCCGCCTGGAGAGGGAATCTTGAAACAACTTCTCGCCGAGCATTCAGTTCTGAGCTGCAGCTGCTCGGTGGGCAAGAGATACACTGAACGGACGCGGCCACCGCACGTGGTCTAAGGTCTTCTCGGCTCCGATAGCGAGCGACAGGCGGCATTGTTGTCTTTGCTTGAGATTCAGATCTTTCGATATATCTCTCAGGAGCTGTGTCCCGCAATTCTCTCTCTCTCTCCTGTGTTATTACTGCGTAGTCCACCCTTCTTGTTTTCTTCTTTTTCTCTCCTTTCTCTGCAAGACAGCATTTTATTTATCTTCTCCATCACCCTCATTGTCTGCAAGGCGACCCTTCATTTCCTTCGACTAGTTCTTCCCTTTGTTCCCCTTCGCCGCCCCACTATTCGTCATCTGAACATTCTCTCCTGAACTCGGATATGCCTGTAGACCGGGGCAGAGCGCTCGGGGTATGCCTGCCTCAGTGATTAAAAAACCGACTTCATACTTGTGGTCTCCGCTGCTGCTCTCTCCACGACTCCTTGGTCCGTGACAATATTCTATGTCATCGGTTGTGCGTTGACAGATGTCTACCCTCTCTGCCGCTTGCTGCATCCAGCAATGAAATTCACGTCTCCGTTTGATGCTATTGCAGTATGGCAACCATGAGTGATATACGAGGCCACTAGCAATAACCATTATTTTATTGTTGCTGAGCACTTGCTGAGCCCGATGAACACGTAAAGGCAACAGAAGCCGCTGCTGCTTTGTTCACATGCTTCGTGCGTCATGACCACGCGCCGACACATGTGCGCCGATGCCTCACTAGATTTACTGTATTCAACGTCACCTTCATTTTATATAAAAAGGTTGTACGCTTGATGTTACCCTCACTTCTTGAGCAACACTGGTACACACTGCACACCTTAACTGTGTGGCTTGCAGAATTATGGTGAGTAACTTGTACTTTATTTTAGGCGTTCTTGTTTCACTGCCGAAGGACTTTCCGTCTCCGGCTAACCAGCTGGTGTCTTGTGAAATTACTGTACCATGGGTGCGTTTTGCCCGATTTCTGGCGTGCTTCAGCTTCAGTAAGAAGCTGTATGACGGCTCAAAAAGTATTAAAGGGTCCATACGCACAAAAGTAAATATAAAGCTACTTTTTCGCTATCCGTAATGTGCAAAGAATGCGCCACGCGAGAGTATTACGTTTACACGCAATACTTTCTTATTTAAAAAATAATATTGTATTTGTTTAATACAATCTGAGGCCAGTACTATGACGCACCCACAGCTGCCTCACTGCATCGCAGCTAGGCATATTTAATATAATTCAACATATGTTCTCTCGGTGGTGCTAATGTGCTGGCAAATTTTGAGCTGCATTGGGCTTCCCATTAAGCCACTGTATTCTCGACGAAGGTTTCTGGTGTGCAGTAGGTCTGCAGGTAATCTTTGGGGTTAAAGCTTAGACATAACACATCTATGAACATAGAAATAATATGGTGCTGATTGAGAAAATTTCTCTAAAGACATGAAGGCTTGGTTTTACGGCGTGATATCAGTGTTCTTCAATGAACGTAGCCGGCATTCCTTCAGTTCGGAACAAGACAGATATATGTATTATCAGTTTCACTATTCTCCGTACAGCTCTCAGAAAATGTAGAATATTCTCCTTTCTGGTAGCACTCTATGAATGAGTACCTTTGAATTTTGTAGTTTCGAAAAATATTTTGCGCATTCAAAGCCGGGCCCGTTGAGTTGTCAAGAATCCGGCTGGAAAGCCAGATTATTTCTCTCGATGCTACAAAGACGCAATATTACTCAGTTCGCAGCATCATGATACTGCACTGTGCGGTTAGCATTTCCATTCCTTCTCCAAATCTCTTCCTTATTTTTCTTCGCCACACGAAGAAAGATGTAAATATTTTGATGGCCACACTGCACTTGCTCTGTAGCCTAGCCCACCGTCGTTTGTGCTATAAATGTATAGGAATAGGCGTTCAGCCGTAGTAAGAACCGGTTCTGGCACTGCTATATTAGTGATGGGAAAAATGCAGATTTTGGGTGTGCACACGTGAATGTTCGCTGGCGCACGTCTGTCGGCCACTCAGACATGACACAACCTCCTGTTCGCAGCTTTCACGAGCGCTATTTTCCAGCCCTTGTGGCACAGAGAAGATTTCCTGACACCTAGTGCGCCTAGTGTTGTTGAAGCCTGGGAGTAACGGCGCGCGTCTCAAAATCGTTGTTACCGCAAGACATACAGTGTTGGTAAAATTTGTTACTTGACAACAAGAAGGGTGATAAGTTTTTCGAATTTCTCAAAATTTATTTCGGTATTTCTGGATTTCAAAGAGACGCCTTATGGCAATATTTTATCTTCTGGAGTCTTTTAGCCGACCGAAATGTTCATATTGCCACCTGCTTTTTGTTGACCGCAACTGCCGATACTCTATAGCCGCAGTACTCCACTTCATGCATCAAAACGTCTGTTCTAAATTACGGATCAACTTTGCAGGAACGCCCGCTAGATACCGGGTGTTTCCAGGAAGAGTTGTGAAAATTCATTGAAATATATTAATAGACCTTGAGACCAAATCTGTTTAGTAGGAAACTGTCAACCGTCGTAAACGTAAGTGATTTTAAATTCATGACAGCTATTAAAAAGTTGAGGCGGTTCCCCCATAAATTTATTAAATATCACTGTTTTCTAAATAAATAAAAATTCTATTTATAGCTTGGCATTGCGAGGAAATGATAAGCCTTATTCAACACGAAAACAAACAGAACTCGAGCAAAGCGGCAGAAGTTTTGAGAAAATTTGGACGTCCACTAGAGTCAACTTCGCCAGTGAATGGCAATAAGATTAATCTGTCTGCAGTGTTGTAGCGGTAAAACCCTGTAGGCACTGCGTAAGTAGGTGCTTGAAAATGGGCGTCTGAATTCGATGGAAAATACATAAAAAATCATAAATTGCCACACAAAAATGCGTAAGGCATTGCCACTAGACCTTTTCAGATATATTGTCACCGGCAAACGGCCATATCGAAAAGTTTTAAGGAGAGACATGGTACTTTTCTTAAGGATGAATGTCTATGAATTCTGTCAAAATTCCTCCTGCTCTTATAAAAAGAATGAAAAGGGGGTGATATTTCCTGAGGCTAATTTGTTTCCCTTTTTGTCGCCTCCTGGGTAACTTTGTGTTGTTTGAGATAAGGCTTTGATGCTTAAACTTAAACTCGAAACACGGACCACAGCGGAAATAACACCAAAGTGTTGGCGCAAATCACATACTGTCTCAGGTGTCATTTGTGCTCCCTCTTGAAACGCGCACAGTCTGGATAAGCAGCAAGGCAAAACTAAAACACCAAAACCTGTGTTGAGCGCAGGTAGTTAGAACTCGTGCTCGTAGCAGTCAGAGTACGCTTTGAGGCCGACCATATGAACGACTTCGGACTGAGGCGCTCGGCGGGTCATCTTAAGTCCGAGATGTTGAGCTTAAGCCGCACCGCCTACTTCAAAACAACATATCCTACCACCCGCAAACAAACTGGTTCATCCAACACTTTAACAAGAGCTTGCAGAGGGCTTCCTAATAAGGACCCAGACCAACACGGGCAACCTACGACCCCTCTCGCGGCGTTCCACACTGTGCTCACAAAAGATTTCCCGTTGTCATTGGATATTGCACGAGTTCCGTGCGGACAAAAACTTGAGCCATGCTGTCCAGATATTATTTTGCTCGTCGCCGCACGCAGAGGAAATAGCTCAATAAACTTTGTTAACTTGCCAATGAGAACAAGGAGATACTTGTGTCGTGGCTAAGGGGGTAGTGGTACGAATATGTCCACACTGAGTTCTTTCATTGAAACTGCGGCCTACTGCCTGCTCATGAGGCGTTCAGGCTTCTCACGAAGGGCCTTTGAAGGATGGCATACCTCGAAACATTGCGCATGCTTGGACACATCAGCTCGCATACCCAGCCAGAAAAAGCGGCTCGATAAGAAGTAGTGTTTTGAAGAATCAAGCATGGCCACTTGTCGGATGATCATGTGCCCTCTTGAGACCAAGCTACCGCTGATGATTCCGATCCTAAGGCAGATTGTGTTGCCCCTGTAGTGAACGAGCAATGCACTGGCGTCCAGCTCTGTCACCTCTGCCAGTAGGCCGCAGTTTCAATGAAAGGACTCAGTGTGGACATACCACTGCGCCCTTAGCCACGACACCACAAAGTATCTCCTTGTTCTCATTGGCAAGTTAACAAAGTGTATTGAGCTGTTTCCTCTGCGTGCGGCGACGAGCAAAATAATCTGCACAGCATGGCTCAAGTTTTTTGTCCCCGCGGAATTCGTACAATATCCAATGACAACAAGAAATCTTTTGTGAGCACAGTGTGGCGAGGCCTCCTGAAGCATTGGGGCATAAAAGATCAAAGCACTGTGTCCTACAGATCAGCCGGACAAATGGTGGAACGCGACAACGGTACAGTAAACGTGTGTCTGCGGGCCAATTGCACAAACCAGAGACTGGGACCAGCATATCCCCGAGATTGCTTTAGCCGTACGCACAGGTTAAAGTATAGTCTCTCACTCTTTATGAAGATGGATTCGCAAACATGGCTCTGCTTTCTTTCTTTCTATAATGTAGCGGAGCGGTAATACTATATATGACCTATATCTATAGCCAATTACTTCTGACGCTAATTCTGCTGAAAGACTGGTAATAAAAATATTTCGGTAGGGGCTGAATATATAGGTTTTTTTGAGCGCAGTCTCTCACTAACTGCCCTTCAACGAGGGCATGCAGCTGCTTACAAAAGATTAAAAAATACATTGTTTTCATAACGACGCACTTTGAATGTACAAGTTACATATTTGTCCTAAAGCTAATGTTCATTGCCCTACTGAGAGGCATTCCTTGTTTTAGCAGGAAAGCACCAATTCACAAGGTCAAACCCAACCAAGAGTCTTGTGGCATTCTTTTACGTAAAGGGTGCAGAAATGGAAGTTTTCCCGCGACACGGTTCGTAATTAGCAGCCGTACGAACAGCCAGTTTAGCTGGCCAATGCACGTGAGCTCTATTTATCGCCGCAGCCGATCACACCTCCTGTTAAACTGCAACAGACTTTTGCCCTGTGCATTCCACATTTTTGTCTTCAGCAACTTCCATATGCGGCGCGAACCGACCAGATCAGCTTAAAATCAATCAGAGCTTAATCTTGATGTAATGTCGGCGCCAGGTGTGCGGACGGAACAGCAAAGCAGAATCTAAGCCAACCAGGATAAATACATGCTTTTGCGTCCAGAGTTATTTTAATGGTGTTAAAAGCTACCACTTTTTTCAATAAATTTCATTGAATCGACTTTTCAAACATCTCTGTTTGTTCTAAGTGTGTGATTTTATGCGGAAAACAGTTTATTGCCGGCCTTTTTTTAAAGAACTTTCTTCCAGAGTGCTCAATATATATTTCCTTGGACTGCAGTCATTTTTTATTTAGTGGGTGTCTTAGAAAAGGGCAGAATTCAATTGCTCATCTAAAAATTTTCTAGCTATTTGCTTCTAGGTAACCTAGCTTATAGTTCAACATATTTCTGTATTTTAGCTGACAGAGTATTTCGCTTAACATTTTTCTGAGTACCGGCTGCTGATATTCATTGCGAAGACTCTTATAGAACATCAACATATAAGCCATTAATACTGCTCCCAACATTTTTCAGATCATCACGCTTTCGGCACCCTCTTAGCGCGTGAAGAAATGCGCAGTAGCTTCTTGTACTCTAAATGTCTCCAGCCTGCATCCCCTCGAAGGTGAACACACCAAATGAAATCAGTCCTTCGAGGTGTGTTTAATTTCACGTATTACGAGCTCCACTGTTGATGGGGGCGTAGTCGGCATGAACAGTGGTTGGAGAGAATGCTTGTACAGTAGTCGCATATAAAATACTTGCTAATGCCACCGACTTCGTTTATAGCCTTGGGAGTTCAACTCAATGATCAATGTCAGATCGCTATGCGAGTGTCAGCGTTGTAGTCCGCAGCATGATCCCAGTTGCTGCAGTGTCGATGACACGGTCAGTGAATCAGAGGGATGGCCTTCGGGATAGAAAATGCCTTGCATTTAAATCAGGAAAGTAGAATCTACATGGATGTCGTCCTAGTGGAATTTATATTACTGTTTCTAATTTCAAAATTTTAGAAAAGAGAGGCGCTAAAACTGAACTACCAGATACATATTCTAGATATACAGGGGGTTTCGCATAAGACTTCAAACAATTTTGCATCGTAAAAGTGGCGTGTAGCTAACTGTAATTAATGCGGTCATAAGTTTTTAGAATTATGAAAGTGCGGTTAACCGCTATGCTGTAGCACAACAAACTATGTCTACATCGCGCCATAATACATGCGCTTTCAGGAAGCTTGTAAACAAAGAAATCTCTCCAGTGCACGTAACTCCTACAGAAAAGGCAGAATTAGTTGGGCTATGCATAGCGCCGAGGGTAACAGCGTGTTCGAAATTATAAAAACTGATACGGACATTAAGTGCGGTCGACTACATATCTCTCAATAATTAAGGAGCCTTGAAGTATTCTGAAAATTTTCTCCATTCCACTAGTTGTCACGTTTTAGCTGCATTCAAGTCTACTGAAGCGCTGAGAATGCTATGCCGAAAAAAGTGATATTGTAACAGAAGACTTATTTTTTTAAACAAACGAGCAAAACTTTAAGTTGAATAGCCTGTATAGTTATTGTGCATGTCGCTTGCATATTCATGAACTTTCCTGTGAGTTTTTTAATGTGTATTCTCTCACACGTTTTTTAGTGCTGCTTTTTGGGCTTCTGATCATTATTATTATAATTATTATTATCATTGGTTTTGGGGGGAAAGGAAATAGCGCAGTATCTGTCTCATATATCGTTAAACACCCGAACCACGCCGTAAGGGAAGGGTAAAGGAGGGAGTGAAAGAAGAAAGGAAGAAGAGGTGCCGCAGTGGAGGGCTCCGGAATAATTTCGACCAGCTGGGGATCTTTAACGTGCACTGACATCGCACAGCACACGGGCGCCTGAGCGTGTTTCCTCCATAAAAACGCAGCCGCCGCGGTCGGGTTCGAACCCGGGAACTCCGGATCAGTAGTCGAGCGCCCTAACCACTGAGCCACCGCGGCGGGGCGCTTCTGATCGGAATTACTTTTTTGTTAATGAAAACGGAGCAGTTACTGCTTCAGTACTCGGGACGTGTCTCAGCTGTGGCGTGATGGCAGGTAAATAGGAGTAAGTAAAAGAATGGAGCAAGGAAGAGGTTTGTGGAGAGCTCTGGAATAATTCCGACGGCACTGGGATCTTTGCGCGCTATACCATGGCCAGGATGGTCAACATTTCCGTGGTGTGGAGTGGGGGAAATGGGATTAGGTATTTTGGAAGGAGGAGGCGGTGCAAGTTGGGATAAGGGCGCTTGAGGATGGCGGCTGAGTGGCAGGTCAAGTTTCCTTATTTTATTTATTTATTTTATTTTATTTATTTAGCAAATACTGCCGGCCTGTGTTACAGGCCTTAGGCAGGAGTGGGGTACAAACATATTGATAAAAATAACAAGTACATTGCAAAAGAAGCAGATAGCGAACAGAGCAAAAACCAGTACATACAACATAAAATCGATTACAAAGACATAGAACATATAATGACATCGATCCTGGCAGCAAACGAAGGCATCGGACTTGGCCCAAAACAAGGATACATAAGAGCCCTATACATCCTTCAGAGCTTGTAAAAATAAATCCACCGATTCGCAATTGACATCAGCAGGTAAACCATTCCACTTAATGATAGTATGGGGAAAGAACGAATACTTAAATACATTAGTTTTGCATGAAAACGCGGCAACTTTCTTGGTATGGTAAGAGCGTGTAGGGTGTCGAGATTTGTGCTCAACTAAAATTCCTTCCTCTATTGTTAGTTTATTGTGATAATACAAGTAGAATAACTTTAATTTTTCTCGATGACGACGCATGGCCAGGTGTTCAAGTCCTGCGGTTTGCAGTAGGGCTGTTGGGGAAATATTCCAACTGTAACAATTAAAGATAAATCTAGCAGCTTTGCGTTGGACATTTTCTATTTTAAGTTTGTTACTTTCGGTCCAGGGATCCCACACTGCCGCAGCATATTCCAAAATTGGCCGAACAAATGTTTTGTAAGCTAAAAGCTTTATTTCTTGTGTGGATTGTGCCAGCGTTCTTCTCAAGTAGTGCAGTTGTCTTAGAGCTTTTTTTTCTATATACGATATGTGCTCGTTCCATCGAAGGTCTGAGGCTATCTGAATTCCTAAGTATTTAAAAGCGTTGACAACTAAGAGGGGCTCATTGGCTAAGTGGTATGTAAAACTAAAAGGATTCTTTTTACGTGTCACAGTCATCGCTACTGTCTTGTTGGAATTCAAAGTCATTTGCCACGTGGAGCACCATTTTTCTACTGCAGACAGTGAATCGCTTAAAAGGAGTTGATCTTCAGGGCTAGAAATTTCTTGATAAAGTATGCAATCGTCTGCGAAAAGCCGTATTTTAACATGTACGTTGTGAACTATGTCATTAATAAATACTAGAAAGAAAAGGGGACCCAAGACTGAGCCCTGCGGAATACCGGATTCTACTGGGACAGAATCAGAGAGGACACCATCAACAACCACACTTTGGCGTCTATGCGAAAGATAGGCTTCGATCCATGAGAGTAGGCACTCGTGTTTCAGTATAGGTTTTAACTTCTGCAGTAATTTTTGATGAGACACACGATCGAATGCTTTCTCGAAATCAAGAAAAACAATATCAACTTGATTATGCCTATCTAGTGCTGCCGCTAAATCGTGGACTGTTGCAATAAGCTGCGTTACTGTGGAGAGACCGCGACGGAACCCGTGCTGGCGATTATAAAGGACGTGGTTCTCCTCGAGAAAGTTAGTCAAGTGTTTACAGATGATGTGTTCAAGCAATTTTACTGAAGTGCACAAAAGAGAAGTTGGCCGGTAGGAAGAAGGTGATAGAAGGCCGGTAGGAAGAAGGGGAAGAAGGAAGCAGATACATCGGCTTCGACTTCAAACCATTCACGCTGTTCTGTGGACGCTGAATGAGTTTTGCTGCATGTTGACGATCGCTTTTTCGCAGTGGAGGTTTACTCTCTGAGAAGTGAAATCCGACTGTTTATGGGGAATGATAGACTCGCGACTCAAGCACAAAAATGACATTCCTTACGACACTATTACGCTCCAACACGCGGGAACTCGCCATGAAGTTTTCGGTTTCTTCTTGCCTATCCGCTACACAGCGGCTGCTGCAACTGCGGACAAGAAATAAACTGATCGCATATTTCCAATTTAAGCAGTAAATAGTGCTAGACTCTGTTTAGCCGCGACGTTGGCGTCTTTACCGCCCACCCGCCACAAACTGCTGCTCTATACTACACCTAAAGTATAAAAGGGCTAGTTCGCCAGTCCTTGCGCCAGTGTTCTTTCTTCAATTCCTACCATAATACCCGCGTTTGAACAGGAGAATCCAATGCCTTGTCTTACCTATCCTTGGGATAATTGCTAAGTGCTCGAATAAGTCTTCAACGAACCATCGGTCGTTTTCATGAAGAAGCACTGCAGCGTTTTAAGGCCTGTAGTATCGGGGCTCTGCACATAAATCGTAAGGGTAGATGGTTGTGACGCACATCGCTTAGGAAGAAAAGCGCGTGTCGCTTTTGTGACTCTAATCGCTGCACTAAATGTAAAAATCACTTCCCAGATGAAAGAAGTGCTTTGTTTTTGAGCTTCAGGAGTGGCATCGTGTCTCCTCGAGTCAGTGCAAGAGTGCAATATTTGTCACCATGCGCTCACGAAAGCACACTCGTGAAAGCTCTCGAGAGTTGGAAGAGATTGATAGCATTCGAGAATGTCATTGTTTGACGCACATGGTTGTTAAAGCTATGTACACTGTTGAATTCCAATGCGCACTTCACGGGAATGCACAACAAGTATCGTTTCTTGACGTTCGCTGGATCACAGTCTCCCCGAGTATACTGCAGGAGTTACCATCTAGTGTTTGGGCACGAAATGCCATTCTCAGCATTGGCGAGAAGAACCGTTACCGATGAAATACAGCGCAAGTGTGAAAGCCTGCGTCTCTGTTTTTAAACCGATGTTAAAACTTATTATATTGCATACCTCGTTTCAGATTTACATAACCATAAAAATGATAACATATTTGAAAACCTCTCTCAAGAATGCAATTCGTCCGAAGTCAGCAACGCAGAGATTATTATTGTGTAACAAGGTAACCATGTGGGCTAGTTGGTGTATTTTAGACATACCTTCACCAGCGAAAGCACGAGACACCAGGAGAAGAACACAGGACAACGCTGGACTAACAACTGAAGTTTACTCGAGAAACGGCCAACTTAGGACACCAGAAGACGCATGCGTATCAGACACACAAAAAACTAAAAAAGAAACAAATACATAAGTGGCGATTCACCCAGGAGTGGACACACGTTTCATAACTGGCAAACAACAATAGGCACATACTTTGCCTGTCAAACTTGCACACGCACACTTTTGCTTAGGAAATTAAATTCCTTGTCAGTGAGATATAAAGACGGTGCACTGACGCATGTGTCACTGCCTTGTAACCTGATATGGTAGGCCTCCAGGATTTCCCTCTCCTCCTTGGTTTTTCCTTTTCCAATGACTGACATGTTGTTAAAAGCCGGAACACAATCTTTACAATTCCTGCAGTGACGTGGGAGGTTGTTTTGATCAGACAAATTTCTGAGGGACATGCTATGTTCGCGTGCGCGGTCATTAACACATCTGCCAGTTTGGCCCGTATACACTTTACCACATGACAAAGGTAACTTGTACACTACGCGAGTCGAACAAGCAACAAACTTGTTCGCATGCTTCACAATACAGCTCTTGGACTTCCTCCCCTCCCTGGCCTTCGAGATTCGTGAACATAAACCAGACAGCTTACAAGTTGCAGAGAAGACCGCCGTGACGCCATGCCGTTGTGCCACTTTCTTCAGGTTAACTTTTTCGATTAAACTTGAGTTTTTAGTCCAGCGTTGTCCTGCGTTCTTCTTCTCCTGGTGTCTCGTGTTTTCGCTGGTGAAGTTATGTCTTATTATTGTGGTTTCAAGAGGCCGCAAGCACGTACCAAAAACAGCTGTAAGTCATGTAGTGCACCGCAATTATGAACGCAGATACAAGGCAAAGGAGCAGTTGGCGGCTGGCTAGTTATTCATGACAGTGCTTGTGTATATGTGTGTTCGTGCTGCAGTACTTTTGTAGCATTTACCAACCATTCTACACTGTATGGACGCATAAAGAGGTCAATTCCTTGCGATTGATTGCGGAAGACAAAGGGACATAGAAAAGGCCTTTGGCACGATACTCGCAACAGCATCCCACCACTTTGAACGTAAACGACCCATACGGAACTCAGGGACCGAAAAAAGTAGTTGAATTCCTAAAAGAAGTCCATGCCGTGAGTTGCCTCTCCGTCGGCGTTCAGGATATGTATTAGAACATCCCAAAACCTTCTGCCATTGCCACCGTAGAAGAAGCTATAGACAACTTTTGACCAACAAAATTTTATAATTAATGTGACACCATTATGTGTGCTTTTTTAGACTTGTTTCTCTTGTACTTGGAATCTCTGTCGAATTCGAAAGCAGCTCTTTCGCGCAAAGCACTTGAATATGCATTGCCTCCTCTTTGGCGCCAATACTGTATGACCTATGCACGGAAAACGGAAACAGGGCATTGATTCATCACCCGACCGCGGCGGCTGCGTTTTTATGGAGGAAAAACGCTAAGGCGCCCGTGTACTGTGCGATGTCAGTGCACGTTAAAGATCCCCAGGTGGTCGAAATTATTCCGGAGCCCTCCACTACGGCACCTATTTCTTCCTTTCTTCTTTCACTCCCTCCCTTATCCCTTCCCATACGGCGCGGTTCAGGTGTCCAACGATATATGAGACAAATACTGCGCCATTTCCTTTCCCCAAAAGCCAATTATTAATTAATAATAATTGATTCATCAGTTGAAAACATTCGGAGAGGTGGCTTGTTTCCGCTATGTCGACAGTGTTTTGCTCTTTTCCCGCTGAAGCATACAGAAAGTCAACCCAAGCTTGATTATCAAGCTGTCAGAAACGGAATTTAAGGGATTAAACTTCACCTTCGAACTACCGGAACAATCGGTATTTATATTTTTAGACCTCCAAATTCATAAGGGCGGAGATCACACGTGTTGGCTCTGTAAGCCTAACGGAGAGAAGGCAATTTTATGATATGATTCAGGGCACTCAAACATAAGTAAACGGTCCATCGAGCACGCGTGTATGCCTCAGAATATCTGGAAGTCATGCATGCGCAAGGTAGAGCAAGGACCTAACCAACAGATTGCAGAGTTGAAAGATAGCGGGCGCCCGACATCCTCCTGGCCTCGATTTCGGACAAAGTTTTAAAAAAATTGAAGGCAAAAAACAAAGAAAGACTCAGATGATGGCAGGACGAACCCTCGTGCGGCTGTTATCCGTTATGTAAAAAGAGTTTCGCATGGTCTCGTAAAGACTGCTGGCAGGCACTATGCCCCTGTGGTTTTCGCGACCACCGAAAAGTAATCGGGTATATGCGCAAAAGTAAATGAACATCGTAAGACCCTCAAACCACGCTGCACCGTAAACGCCGAAAAAAAAAACACGCCGAATACGACACAGGTGTTGTTTACTGTATTTCGCTATTCTGCGGTATGGAGTATGTTGACCAAATGAGCCGTTGCATAAAAGGCTAAGTGAGCACGCTAACAGCTGTAGCTCGGTCAAGCATCCAGGAAAGCTGGTGACGCGTTGTCATCGCTGCAAAAGAAAGCAGGCGTCTGTTCGAAAGAACCACAATCATTTCACATTCCATAAACAAAATGGAAAGAGAGATCGCAGAAGCTTTTGAAATCAAATCTGTTGGTTTCGAAAAGTGTATAAGCAATGTGTCGTTGTTGCTGTGCGCGAAAAAAGTTGAGCTGCTTAGGATATCGCGATGAACATGTTTTGTAGTGTGGATCTGGTTGTATTTGCTGATATCAATACGTTTTTTGTTGTTTCTTTGTGTGCCACTCATGACACTCATGTCTTGTGCAAAAAAGAATACCCGTTTCCTCCATTAAAATCAGTTGTACATTCGCGCACTTTGTTGTTACCATGCGCTCACGAAAGCACACTTGTGAAAGCGCTCGAGAATTAGGAGAGAATGATGGCATTTGAGAATGTCATAGCTCAACGCAGAGAGCTGTTAAAACAATGTACACTTCGTGAATTCCAATGCGCACTTCACGGGAGTGCACAACAAGCAGCGTTTCTTGACGTTTGCCGGATCACACTTTCCCCTAATAGACAGCAGGGATTACCATCAAGGTTCCGGGCACGAAACGCCAGTCTCAGCATTGGCGAGCAGAACCATTACCGACCAAATCACAGTGGAACTGAAAAAGCCTGCGTCTGTGTTTTTAAGCCGAGGTTAAAACTTATTATAGTGCAAACCTCGCCTCTAAATGACATGACGCTAAAAATCACAACATATATGAAAACGTCTCTCGAGAATGCAGTTACCATTACCGTTTTGAATAACAGTGAGAATTCCCATTCTTTCTGTTCAGGCATTTTGCAACGCACTGAGACAAAAGCCTTTTGGTGCGTTATTTAAGAAATAAAACAGCCAAGACATTCCTTGTATTCGGGACATAGGTCACACAACAGGTTTCAAAAACACTTGTCACGACAGAACTTCTGGCCTCCGAAAATGAAAAGCATAATGTTGATGAGTGAAGAGAAGTGATCCAGAAAGGAATAAAAACTTATTGTGAATTGCCTTGTCTATACAGGTTGGATTTGTGCACTTTCTGCGCTTTGTGCGAATTGCGTTGTAAAGAAAAAGATACTGAAATCAATATTCATATAGGCCGCCAGCAAAATGACCGTGTTTTTTTACATTGATATAGCTGGACTTTTTTTGCTCTTGGCGCTGCGTTTCTCACTTGCTGACGTAATAATTTTATCAGTTGAACCAAAACAATACCAACATTTAGGTAACAGCCTTTGCCCTCTCCACCACACGTCTCTTTGGAATGCAGTAAATACGCGAAAATATGCACCTCCAGTGTAAACTGAACACATTCGAAAGCAATGAAAGAAACTGTCCAAACTAGGTGACGGCTCAGCCAAAGAAACGGTGCGCGGCGGTGGCAGGGCATAGGCAGTGAAATTTAATTTGCCTTGCACCAAATTAGTGATTTTTAGTTTAATTCGCCGTTTCGCACCTCCAGTAAAAATATTCAATGTGAAAAAAGCAAGGTAATGTGACATTGAAAAGTAATAATGTATTAATTTGTGTTAATATCATAACTACGTATCGGTAAATTGAAAGATCATTTTTATTCAGGTAAAGATGCACAGGTTGTACCATCTCCTCCATATGGACGTCAAAACAACAATTTTGAACAAAGCTCGTTTTGTTAGATGGGGTTAAAAATAAATGCGCTGGACGGAAAAAAATTAGAACACCTTTGTTTTTTTAAATCCAAGAGCTTATCTGAGTCGCTTCCAATAAATGTAATACATATTCGAAACTGACTTAACAACCATACAAACCACCCGTCTGACAGTCCAGAGTAATGCCTTTTTTTCCTTGAGAGATAACTTGGAAAAAGCTTTAACCATAAATTTCGGAATTTGTATTGCACCTGCAATTGTGTTAGCCAAGACAAACAGCGCGGCAGTAGTACACATATCCTTACAGACTGGTCTACAGTGGAATACAAAGCAGTTCCGATTCCTATCCTGCGTAATATGTATATGGCAGAATACATCGGATGTCAAGTCACATAAATTCAAGCCCGCTGTTCAACAAAGTAGTGAATATTTGGTGAGTTCTTTGCAGCAAAGATGAAAAATGAAGTTATTACCATTCGGGCAGATCTGCACTGCGCACCACGTCAAGCCAGTCATTTGGCAATGAGAGTAGGTACATAGAAGTCGTCCTCGTTCTTTGTCTCGTTCTTTTTTCCTGTCGGATAAAACAAAGCCGCATTTAGTCAAAGCACATTCATTCCGAACGTATCTCAAGATAAAATATTTGTAGTACTCACAAATAAGATATTACATGCCAGGGTAGTGAACCGCGTCGGAACTCAAATAGATGTGGTTTTCGCTAGCGAAGAATACGAACGGAGCCAGCTCGAGTGTGCATGCTTTTTCGTCGGGCTGGTTGTGTGCTTGGGCGCAGCCCTGTCAGGTGAGTCAAGGCAAGACCCGTCCAGTCAAGAATTTGTCACGGCGATACATCGCGCTGTGAGGAGTGGCAGACGGAGAGATGGAGGTGGTGGTGGTGGGGAAAGGAGGGGTGGTGGCTGCAAGAGGGGAGAGCCATTATTTTTTTTACACAACTTTTGTGGTCGCGAAAAAGTTTCGAGCTGAAAGGTAGAGAAGAAAGATCTCAGGGGAGGTGCACGATAGGCGCAGCGCATAGCTCCTCATGGGAGAAGCAGGTAGGTGAAAGTAAGTATAAAAAGCGCTTCGCGGAGTAGGGCGTCAGCACGCTGCCTTGAGATGGGCACGTCCTGGAGATGAGTTTGGGAGATAGGAAACTTCAAAAAATAGAGGGGACGGGGGCCGAAACATGCGAAAGAGGTTTGAAATTCTCGGAGAATGAGTCCCAGGCAGCTCAGAAGGCAAAGGTGTGGCAAAAGGCGGAAGTGTCAAAGTATTGTTGCAAAGTAGCAGGACAAGCATCATGTCAGGTGACCAAAAACTTTTAAGAGAAAAACGTGAAGCTTCGTGATTGATTTCGCCAAAACGACTTTAAAAACTGGCGCATTTTGTGAGGCGGCCATGTGTTACTTCAGAATGTCTTAAAAGGATATCATGAAATAACAAATACAAAAACCAATAAATAAAATATTATGCAAGCAAATTCGCACCCGTTCATAGTATGACATACGGGACATGTGGCAAACAAGCTAAGTTAAAATGCGTCTAACACCATTTCTCTGTAGATTTA
This sequence comes from Amblyomma americanum, assembly GCA_030143305.2. Taxonomy (NCBI): domain Eukaryota; kingdom Metazoa; phylum Arthropoda; class Arachnida; order Ixodida; family Ixodidae; genus Amblyomma; species Amblyomma americanum. Next base: position 74,242 of record JARKHS020025935.1, on the reverse strand, counting down.
TTCGCTGGTCGTCGAAGAATCCTCCTATTATTGTTGGTGTGGAAATGTCACGCAAAAACGTAAACAAACAAAACCATGTTGAATTGTGACTCGGAACAATTTCCGATATTTTCTTCACTAAAATAATGTTACAAAGCAATAAAAATATATATAATTTGCGAGCAAATAATTAAAGACGTCAGCAAGAGCTATAGCCCTCAATGCAAATTACGCAACAGAACAATATAATGTACAAAAACATTTTGAAACATTACGATCTGAAGAAAGGAAGAAAAAAGCAAATACGAAAACGGGGGAAGGCGCGATCACAGTGAACGACGTACAGAAGCGTAAGAATCAATTACCGCGTGATCGCGTGTGCTATAAAGCGGCGGCCTAATATGTCGCGCGTGCGCAACTTATAATTGTAAATTACGAGGCCACGGCTTCGTTTCTGGACATTGTTAAAATTGCGCACAAAGCCGGCTTAGGGAATGCAATTGCACTAAGTTATTACGTTTGATTTTGGATCTCCATTAAGCAGACTCCCACTGCGCAGTGTGGCAGTGGATTCTCTAGAGTGAAGCAAAAAAGCGCCTTTTTAATTAAAAAAATTATGAAATGAAAGTAATTTGATTTTTTTAGAATGAAGCCCTCTTGGGCTGGTTTTCAGATACTCGCGCCAGCAGAGCGTGAAGAAACGCTTTCAAATACATAAATTCCACACAGATAGGCGGGTTATTAGGCCCAGAAATCGGACAAAGGCAACAGCGTTAGCTGTCTTTGCAGTTCTCAAAAAAAAAGGTATCTTTTTTTAATTAGCGGTTTGTTCAAGCCATATATAGTTACACGAATCATTACAACTGGGTCATGACAGCGCGCATTCGTTAATTAGTAAATTTACGAATCCTTTTAAAAATAATTCTAGTCGTTAGTTGCAGCCGCTTCTAGTTGCCCAGTATTAACGATAGAATTCTATAGATCTGTAGTTGTCGGTCTGGATGGTGTCATTATCGTCTTTAGGCCTGTTTCACATGCATGCGATTTTCGCCTGCGACACAGCGAATTCCGCCGGCGTGCGACTGGGGAGAGCCGTCGGTCTAGTCGCAGACGGCTTGCAATCGAGTTCCGTCCAGTTGTTATTCAGTCGCAGCGGCACTGATTTCGCTCTGTGACTGACCAATGTTGAGCGCCGAGACGGCGTGCGACTTGCGGTCACGTGGGAGCTGTTGCCGCGGTGGAAGCAAAACTGTTTATTCTAATCAGAACATAAGAAATAATGCATTGCATCTAAAAATACGCTGGTCATAACATCGTGAGCACATTTCGTGTAGTGTTTCTGTCGCGTTTAATCATGGACTGGATATGCAAACATCACACAGCCTTGCCTGCCCCTCCGACTGGATTCGCTGGGTACGCGTTGCATGTGAACGCACTGGTCAAAAATCGCACTGCGGCGTCACCGGCTAGGCCGACTGCTTTCGTTCTAGTCGCAGCATGTGAAACGGGCATTACGCGACATAGCAGCTCCTCTGTGGCAGAATATGCACACTCGACTGACCACCACCGAAGTCGCCGTCACGTCGTTGCACAACTCAAAATCAGCGAAAGGACGGAACAAAAGTCGATGGCAGCAGCACACAGCGAGTGAATGGGTTTGGAATGCTTCAGAATGTGTTTGGAAATTGTTGGCAAGCATCTTAGGACACAATTCACCAGCGGCGGAGCCCGCGGCAGACGTTGCCGCGCCGCGCCTCGACGGCATCGACACGCTCCTCCTTTAGTTTCTCCAGTGCGAGAGCTCCCTCTGGCCAGCGCGACCTGCTGACAGCTTCGGTTTCATTGAGTTTTTTTGTCGTAACTTTGCCTCTATCTCCGACTGCGCAGTCGGAAAATATTCGTCGTTTATCCAACTCCACACATATACTGCGAAATTAGTCGATAAGAAAAAGATTAATAGAACTTGAAATTTTCGAACTCGCACAAGCCCAGCCCAGGAGCTCAAACGAGTTTTAGCGCGTTCGAAAATTATAAACAGCCGAGATGGTGCTCGACAACAAAATCAATCTTCTACTCAGTATAATGGATGGTACAATGATAACCAACATCTGCCAGTGTACTTTTAACACTCGATAAGGGGTGGCAAGCCAAGGCCCATATAGCCAGGTTTCGAAAATGGCTTAGCCATTTCTGAGAAAGAGTGGGAGAACTCTGGCTAATATGGCCCATGATAGCCAGGTTTCGAAAATGGCTTAGCCAATTGTGGCAGAGTTGGAGAACTCTGGCTAACATGGCCCATGACCGCCATGATTTGATGATGGCAGAGCCAATATCAGATCCTCATCGGCAACTCTGGGGCTACTTAGGGCCACGCTTTGCCAGTGGTATTCTTATATATTTGTTATATTGGCCCGCTGTCGTGTGCTACCTGGGGTAATCAGCGCTTCGCCAACTAAAGGACCTTTACCGTCCCTGCCTCCCCTTCTTGCAGCGGATGTCCTCGTTTTCTGCGCGCCGTTTTCGGCCCGAACAGAAGCTATCTCTTGTATTCTAACAAATGTGCCGGCAACACGTCATTTCCCGCACAGTAAAAACAGACAATTTCAGTGCGGAACAAGCTCCCGTGAACAGCGCTATGAGCCCCTTTATCATGCTCGTTCACAGCCGACATCCTAAGTTCTGCGTCTTATCAGAGATGAGGTGCCAATTACGGACCTTTCCTCTTTCTCCTACATGCTAACATAATCACTCTTCGGACTACCGCTAGAAGCTATTCCGCAACCTACACATTAATTTCTCGATGTTGGGGTACTGCTTTCCACAGTTTCCGGCCCAGCTCACCGGTCGACCATAATTTTCTCATTCATTGTCTTTGTATTCATTCCAGTCACCACAATGGCAAAGCTCTGTGTCGCTATTTTGGTGACTACCGTAACGTTTTCAACATTAACTAGGCCTCCAAATCTATCCTAAACCATTGTATTTCCGACATCACATGAGTTGTATCTTGCGCGCATGGTCCTCCTGCGGTAAAAGATTTACACTGAAAAGGCTTGACATTCGTTCTAGGTATGTGAAACAAAGCACAGAAAACATTGGAAACGTATATAATGCCTGAAGAAAGAAAGCAGGGAGTAATAAACTTAAATTTTGTGTTACTGATATCTGCGCGGAAATCACTAGTTTAAAATGTATGTGCGCATTGAACGCAACACGGTCAATGGATAACATGTTTATTATGGGCAAAGAGGAAATTCGAAGTGAACGAAGGCTACTAGATAGCCACAGAGACAGGTGTACTGATGACGGGTCGAAATGTACTGATAAGTTGAACACAGATGACGGAGTTTAAGATAAAGCCCATTCGTTATGGTAACTGGTTAAAACACAATTTTGCAGTAGATATAACGAAAACTGACGGTGATGATTGTGGTCGACATGTATACTGCCACCTCCTTGGATGAGTGGGGTCGGCGTTTGGGCTCGGAGCTTCGCCATTCGACTCTCTCAGCATCGCCGACGAACTGCTTCGTGATTCCTCATTTTCGAAGCCGATTGAAGACCTCGACTTTGATAGCCCGAATACCACCCTACTACTAATTGTATTTCTCGATGACAGGCTGTGTAGTCGCGATATACACTGTGAAGGGCGTGAGTTGCTGTTTATTGTGTCCAGCGGGTTCATTCAGCCATCATGAAGAAACCTTATGACGCGACCACCGTTAGCGTTCTTGGCGTTCAATGTGCGACCGTTTATTTTGGCCACTGCACAGCACCGCACACTGCTATGTTACCTACTACAACCTCTGCCAGGCACCTACGTTGTTTACGGGTTCATGTAATGTGCACAAAATTTTTCTTAGATTTCCGTCGCGTTAGACTGAACCTGCTGGATCTTTTCCCGATGATCTACTCTGTCAGTCAATTGCTATTACCGCAAATATGCCACCACGTCCGCAAAAACATGTTTTACTGCTGGGTTTGGAATCTCAATTTGCGGAATTTTTTCTGTAAGACATTATCCTTTGCCACAGTGCCGCAACACAATTACGTATCAAGACCGCTAGTTTCTGAGAAAATCCGTCAACGATACCCTGCTCATTTGGCACTCGGACAATCAGACTACACCCTCGTCGCCAGTGTAATGCCTTTTTAACGCCTCAACCTTATACTCGCATGTACTACGCTCTCTTTTAGATCTTTGCCATTGCTGTGATTGGGACATCACCTGTACCATTCTACAGAAGCCTATCTTACCATCACAACACCACTGGCTTTTCGTCGTTTTCGCCTTTCGTATGGCAGGCATCCTAAATGGGGCTTGGACGCAGTGCTCACGAGATTTTGCAGAACCGATCTAGTGCGCCAACTCGCCTGCTCCTACCGCTTCACATCGCAAATATGACAGAAGTTAGTTTATGACCACGGGCATCAGGAAGTCCACTTGTCTCACTCGACCACGTGTGGCCTCTTTCGTTGTGTCGGGGTCCAGAAAACAGCTCTCCCCGTAAACATGACGTTACCCACGAAGTGACCCACGTGACGTCCGATTATGATGCGCCCGACTCTCGGACGCCTCCCGCTATGAACTTGCGCTGTTCATGTCGTTCGGCTCAAGCCATACTGCCCAGATAAACAAAAATGTCTAGCACTAGAAAAAATTATTTTGGCGACTGATCATTACCTCTCGACCTTAGTTGCAGAAAAGAACAATAGGAAGAGCAGCACTGTTCGTCCCGGCTTCGCGTGTTCCAGCTCTTCGGCTAGACCAGAACCTGTTTTCGACTCTATATATTTTCATTTCGTCATTGTATTTAACGCGGCAGTTTCGCTATAATTTTGGTGTGATGCTACAGGAAAATGTTTGTGTTAAACACAGCGAGCACGTCAGGTACAAGGATATGGCCAGCGGGGCGGATGACGCTATGGCCACCACAGCGTGTGCCATTAACTCTACACACACTCTGGACGCCTCCCACCCTTTCTACGTTTTTCATCTTCAGCATCCCTACTGGTACCCTTTTTTATAATTTTGTAGTCCCGAAATAATTTTGCATGCACGAGACTGGAGCCTTCTTCCCAAATTTTATTCGTAATTCCAAAATAAGTTTTGAATTTTAAATCTGCGGCAGAAAAGAACGCAGAGAGGGTGGCAGGTGGCCACAGCGTCTGTAGGGTTAACGGCACACGCTGCGCTGTGCGGCCCGCCAGCACTTCCGAGGGGGTGTAGTTTCGGCTACTAGACATTGGTGCAGCGCCAGCAGTGGGGATGGGTTCGGCCCGGAGCAATCTTGTGGGGATGCGAACCTCATGGGAGTGGCAGCCTCTCCCAAGCAACTGTGAGGGCACTTTTCGTCTGCGAGGCCCGATGCCTGAACGGAGGAAGACCTGTCTTAATACTCAGGCTGGATCCACGAAAGCCGGCACAGAAGGCATGTATAAATTTACGAAAGGTTTTCAAATACATGCTACGTCCCTCCGCACGGGGGTCGTGCACGTCTGGCTACCAACACGCCGGTTTCTGGTTCCGGATATATCAGGTCCGCACAGGGGTTTGTAATATCCGGGCTCTAAACCGACGCCTCAGGGAAGCGGCCTTAGGCTAGCCTTAAAGGTTGTTGCGGGATGGCGCGAAAGGAGGTCTTATCATGAACGAACGCGCAAACAGTCGATGTTGTGAAGTACCGGCGGAGTAGGCCCACCTCACGTCTCCCTAAGCACTGTCAGCCACTTTTTGAACGCTTCCTTTTTTGTAGGTGTAGAATCAAGGGTGGATCACATGGAGGTGTTAAGTCATGGTTGCGAGAGCTAGTGGGCGATAGGCTGACCATCTAAGCCTCTACTGGTAGGATCACTAAATACTTCTTGAGCCCCAAAAACCACATAAGCACTCGACGCCTTTTACCTTGTACGTTTAACATACTCTGTGAGTCGGAAGAACGGACGACCTGGTCTGCGGTTGGAACAGAATGTGGGACCAGGTGTCGTGGAGGGGCCTCAATTGGCCAACCTCGTGATAGGCCCTCCTGTCCCCAGCGATCGTGCAGCCCGTTGCTTTCGGTGGGTGGTCCGGCATCCCGAGAGTCGGAACCACATAATGGGCAATCTTGACATTCTTCCTGTCCTGGCCAGACCAGCCAGTATGTGAGTCAAGATATATCGAAAGGTCCGAGTCAAAAACTCAATGTTCCTATTGCCGTTCAAACAGCCATAACTGATTTCCCTACCACCATTTCTCTCATTCATATAGCCCATCACTATTCACCACTTCCTAGGGAAGATAAGGAGTGTCTCCCTCGGCCCGGCGTCCCTCATAGCTTAAGTCGCTTTGTGACATAAACTCCAAAATCAACCCGTTTTCTTTAGCCTTATGTTTCGCAGTTCGAAGGTGTCCCTGTGTTTTTGAGTAAAATATTCCTGAATGAATGCTTTCTAACGCTATTCTTTAGCACAGTCTTTTTCTTCAACCCTGTCTTCCTTGTCTTTTGCTCGGCAAACCGAATGATAATTGTGAGAACTTCATCTTGACTAGAGAGCAAAAAATGAGCTGATGCAACGTCATCGTCGAAGGCAACATGCAATGAAACAGACTTGATACTAAGGACTCACCTTGGTATCATATATCTTCCGAAAACGAGAGAACAGGAAGTGGACCAGGAAGAGGCCCAATGGTGAAAGTAAAAATAAAATAGACTTCATAGTATTGCGCTCACACTGGCATTGTGAAGGATGTGGAGGTCCTCAGAAAGGTTTGTTGTAGCGACCACAGAATGGTGACGTCTCGAATTAGCTTAGACTTGAAGAGGGAACGAAAAATTAGGGAAGCGGAAGCCCTTTAACATGTCAGTGGTAAGAGGGAAAAAAGAGGTATTCAGGATATCGCTGCAGTATTGACATCCGGCTCTAACTGAGGAAGACGACCTTAGTGTTCTAACAATGATTAATTTTCTCAGTTATCATGCCGGAGTGCACAGCAGAAGTAGGCGGTAGGATGCTTCGACAAGGCACCGGTAACCTATATCAGGAAACAAGAAATCTGATTATGAAACTCGAAATCATGAAAGAATCTATTGATACAGGTAGAATAGAAAAGGTAAATCAATCAGAATTAATCAGTAAGCGCAAGTAGCCGACATAAGGAAGTTTAATATGGAGAAAATCGAGCATGCTCTTAAGTAATGGGATAGCAGAAAAGCAGTGAAAAGGAAACTAGGCATAGGTAAAAGCTGGATATATACACAAAGCACCAAAGGGGGCGATGTCATTTGCGATAAGGATAATATAGTTACAGTAGCTAAACAGTTGTACACAAATCTATCCAGTAGCCAGTGTAAACAGAGCGTTAATGAGAGAGGCAGTAGCGCACAGCAATGGGACATCCCGCCAGTAACAAAAGAGGAAGTAAAAAATGCTTTAGGAGCAATGCAAAATGGGAAAGCATCTGGTGAGGATCAGGTAACAGCAGATGTGTTGAAGGACTGAGGGCAGTTTGTTCTAGAAAAAAGTAGCCACCCTGTATACGCAGTGCCTTATGGCATACATAGTAACAGCAGCTTGGAAGAACGCTAACATTATCTTAATTTATGAGAAAGGAGACATCGTGAACGCGCAAAATCAGACCGATCGCTAAATGTCTGTTGCCTACGTGGTATTTAGAAAGATAATTCTAAATAAAACCAAGACAAACCAAGAATTCAGTCAACAAAATGATCAGGCAGGCTTTCGTAAAGTATACTGTACAATACACCGACAAGGTGATAGAGAAATACCTAGAATATAGCCAACCTCTATATATAGTGTTCGTACATTACGAGAAAGCATTTGACTCAGTGGAAACCTCAGCAGTCATGTAGGCATTGTGGAATCAGGGTGTAGAAAACTCTCATGTTGAAATACTGGAAGATAACTATTGCTACTACACAACTGCTCAGTACTTTAGTATGCCAGCAATAAAATTCCGTAAGGAAGGGTGTCATGTCGGGAGACACGGTTTCGCCAAAGATGTTCGCCGCCTGTTTACAGGAGGTGTTCCGAGGCCTGGTTTGGGAATAGTTTGGGACAAGAGTAATATAGAGTCCCAAAGTAATTTACGATTCTCTGATGACATTGCCTCGCTAAGTCACTCAGGAGATGAGCTGCAAAGCACGATAAATGAGTTACTTAGGCAGATCAGTGTCATAGGTCTTAAATTAACATCCGGAAAATCATAATAATGTTCAACAGACTAGCAAGGAAATAGCAGTTTACAGTTGGTAGCGACGTGCTTGAAGTGGTGAGGAATACGTCATCTTACTGCAGGTAGTAACCAATTATCTGGATCACGAGAGTGAAATAACTAGAAGAATAAGAATGGGGTGGAGCTCATATGACAGGATCGCTCAGATCACAAATGGCAGTTTACCATTGTACCTCAAGACTAAAGTACACAACGTGTGCATCTTACCGGTACTTACCTCTGGGGCAGAAATGGGGACGCTGATAAAAAGGGTCCTGCTTACGTTAAGGAAAATGCAGCCATGGAAAGAAAAATGATCAATGTAAAGCTAAGAGACAGGAAGAGGACTGAGTTGGTGGGGAACCAACATGGGATAAGTACATTCTAGTACATCTCAAGACGAAGAAATAGTCTTGGGTAGGGCGTCTAGAGCGAAGGCAAGCTAACCAGTGGTCGTTAGGAATACCGGACTGGATTAGGGACAACGGACTGGAGCTATTGAAAGGAAAATATAGGTGTAGCGTTGTGAGAGTGGAAGCGGGCGGAGTGGATGACAGAACAAACGCGACTTAATGACATGCTAGTCGGCACCAAGAGGAAGATCTGGGCTTTGGCAGGGCATGCACTACAAATTCAAGGTAATCACTAGTGTTTAAGTGTAACGGAATGTATTCGAAGAAAACGCTAGTATAACAAGGGGCGGCAGAAAGTTCGGTGGCCGAATGAATTAAGAAGTTTGCGGGGATACGGTGACCGCAGCAGGCGAAGGACAGGGTTAATTGTATTGGAGAGACATGGTAGAGACCTTTGCTCTGTAGTGGGTTTAATGAGGCTGATGATGGTGACTTATCAACTTGAATTATTTAGCATAGCACGTTCTGGAAAATGGACTTCCTCGCTAACCGCAAAAACCTCGGTAATCAAACTCTCACTGAAACCAAACTTGTAGTGTTGTGTATAATTTTATCCCATCTTAGTATTCTGTTTTTCGTCCTTCTTCTAGACTTTACTTTAGCCACTTTTCGGCAATCGTTTTGTCGGTGTCATAAAACTTGCCAGCCAGAGAGTGTAGAGATTTTTATATGTGAGAAGTGTTATTCAAAATTAAGCTACATTTAGAGCTTCTGTTCGATGGCCTTGAGGAGGTCTCGTTCCCCTTCAGTGTGGATGTATAGTACTCCTCTCGTGCATGTTGGGTACCTAAAAAGACAGTTAAGCAGTTTTTTTTGTTGTGGCCTTAAACAATTTCTCGGTTAACAATCAGAAGTGCCGAAGTGCTATTCGGGAGAATATTCTGAATATCGCACAGCCCATGCCTCAGGGAGAACGAGAACCGAAATTAACCGAACAAATACCTCAGCTGGTAACCACCATTCCTGTGTAAGTAACAAAAATGTTAGGAGAGCAACGATAGGAACATGGAAATTATTTAGGGCATGACTTATTGAGAATTTTATATCATCTAAGCCTGAAGCCCAGTCAGTCTGCTTCTTCTCCTTCATTGGCGCCACATACTCATCTGCAGCGGAATACTTCCGTGGTCGATCTCTCCGCTCGCGGGTCTTTCCACTCTGGTTGACACACGCGGCGTTCATTCTAGCATTTCAAAATGGTACTCGACGCCTTCTAGACACGTCAGCGCATAACCAAGCACACGTGCGAATTGACGCTGAGACCCCCACCGCTATCTCTCAAGACACATAAAAAGCTGACGGGCCAAATATGTCATTTCAAGTGATCTCATAACGTCACACACCCCTCCAATAACACAGCTCTCGATCACGTCACCAGGTCTCATAATGTCAGACACTCAGTACAGCAATCAGCGAATTCTATGAGAAAAGGACGCCCTACAATGCCGCATTCCAAGTTTTTTTTCTATAAACAAGCACTTGAAGTTGTCGCGTTCAATGTCATAGGATGGTTGCCTCTTTGTAATGCGTAAATAGGCGGCAGCTGTTTAAGAATTTTAATTTCTCGAAAACTTCAAGAATTAAAATCAAAGCGATGCCCATAATATTACGAGATTAGTTCAGCAGCAGAAATGGTACGCCGTACACAGAAGACACCACAAAACGGGTCACATAAGCATTAGAGGCAGCGTCTTCGTCTTTCTTGACTACTCAGCGACACAACAACGTCGTCTTCGCTTGGCGACTGCGTACCGTAACAATATATGTAGAGTTATAAAACACTCTTTCGACTGCTTTTCTGATCGCCACTTGTAGGGTGTCTCCCGGGCAGTCAGTCTTCACCTGTGCATACCTCGCACTCGCCATCATGCTGTTTAAGGATGAAACTATGTTCAAAGTACCTAATCCTACGCCCTCGCCATGCCCCTCCTTCCGCGGCAGCCACACTCGAGGTGGGTCCAGTGGTAACCCCATTTTCGCTATCCCCACAGTATGTTCAGATTCAGGGTGAAACTGTCGACCCAATACATACTTCTACAAATCAAACAAGGAGTTCTAAGTAACGTCCCTAAGGACGGAGAGAACGTAATAATGGCACTGGATATCAGATGAGCTTTTGACAACGTAAGCCACGAAGCCATCCTGACAGGCCTGGACGACCTGAAATGCGGCAGGAGGGTCTCCGGTTTCGTCAAAGCTTTCCTCTCAGATAGAACAGCGACGATAGGGCTGGGAGAACTCCGTTCAGAGACGTTCCACACCCCTAACAAGGGAACTCCCCAGGGCTCGGTCATCTCACCTAAGCTTTTTAATGTTGCAATGATCAGCCTTGCAAAACAACTTAAGGAAGTTGAAGGAATACACCATGCCATGTATGCCGACGACATCACCATCTGGACAAATACGGGCTCACTAAAAGAAAAGGAAGAAAGACTACAGGAGGCCGCGACCTGCGTAGAGAACTACGTAAAAGCGAGAGGGCTAGCATGTTCCACCGAAAAATCAGAACTGCTCAGAGTCTGGATAGGGAAACAAAACCGCACTGTCCCGAACAAGGACAAACTTAGGCTCAACGTCTACCTAGAGGGAAAACCTAAACCAGAGAAAACACTCATAAGAATCTTAAGCATGTGGATACAATCAAACCAACGGTGTACACATGTCCTTGCTCTACTCAATGCTTCCACCGTACAAGTTGCCCGCATGATCCCGTGCGTATCCCATAAACGCTTGGACATGCGAGAAGACACGCTAAAGCTGGTCAGAAGCCTGGTGATCAGCCGAGTCGCCTACAGTCTCCCATACTACAACCAAATCAAAAGCGAAGTTCAACAGATTGATGCGATTATACGCAAAGCATACAAAATAGCACTCGATCTACCACAATGCACATCCTCAGAGAAGCTTTTAGCACCAGGAATTCATAACAATTTCAAAGAACTGAGAGAGGCACAACACGTCGCTCAGTCGCAGAGACTACAGCATACTCCGTCTGGCAGGGAGCTTCTGCAGAAGTTGGGATGCAACGAACAAATACAAGAAATCCAGCGAACGGCGACTATCCCGGTCGGCATACAGGGGCACAATTAGAGTGCCGCCCACCCCAAGAACATGCACCCTAACATACACGAAGAACGCATAAAGGCGAGACCGAGTACATCCAAAAATCACTAGCCCCCAGGCAACAACGGTGTATGTGGACGCAGCCACATACTCCAGACGGACGGGACAAAACAACCCCAACGCGGTAGCGGCTGTGATAAACTCGGACATGCGGTAAATCATCAGCGCGTCGCTACGGGACTGAAGGGTAGTCGAGGCTGAAGAAGTGGCCGTCGCTCTAGCGACAGCGGACGGCTACCGGACTAAGCGATGCATAACAATACTAACCGACTCTCAAACGGCATGCCGAAACTTCATGTTAGGCAGAATAGGTCACAGAGCGCTCCGCATACTCCGCTCTGGGGACCGACCCAAACAAAGCACAGAAGAAGAAGCAATAAAACATACGATAGTATGGACGCCGGGACACGCGGGAGTGGAAGGCAACCAAGTGGTCGACAGGGTAGCTCGAGGGTACACTTTTTACTGAGCTCCCACCACAAGCGACCTAAAGGAAGCCAAACCTGTTCCTAGAGATTACTCTGCAATCTTAAACCACTACAAGGGCTGCAGGAAACGGTACCCCCCACCCCATAAATCTCTCTCCAGGGAAGACGCCGTCGCCGGGAGGCTGCTACAGACGGGCTCATACCTGAATCTAAATACACTCAACAAAATACCACCCACACAATACACAGACAAATGCCCATGGTGCCGTGAAACACCCATGCTCTATCACATAAAGTGGGCCTGTCAGAAAATAGAGGTGGCACCAAAAATACCAAACCCGAGTGCGGAGAAATGGGAAGGAATGCTCTCCAGCGACCGTCAGGACGTCCAACATGGGCCCATCCGGCGAGCACAGCTGGCAGCGGCATTCAGCGGAGCCCTAGGCTAGGGGCAGACGACCATTGCTAAGAAGATGGAAGACACCATCTGACTCTGCCAAATTCCTCACCTACTCTTCAGAGCTCAATAAACGTCTTCCATCCTTCCTTCCTTTTTCGGTCGCACATTCTTACACCTCATACCCTTCTGGCCCGAGATTAAATAACCATGGTGTGTTTTTCTTCCCAACCACCTACGGAGTTGCGCACCACTACAACTGCGAGTGACCCTAAGAACAGGCTCTTAAAATCTGTCGCTTTAAAAAGACGTTCTAATTGTGGCCTGGGCGGTTCTGGTAACCTAACACAATTTTTCTAAGGTTGGTAGTGTCTTCCCACTCATTATAGGGAACAGCCATATTACAGAAGGATTAAGTGCACATAAAAATTTTTATGGCTACAACCACCAATGATCACAGTGGCTACTCGGGCGAGTTCTTACGTCATGAAAAAACTTTCAGTGCTTGCACACGAGGACTAACATGAAGAAGACAACGTGTTGTAAGGTTAGCGCAATGTTATCACATGTGTTCTCATTTATGCTCGTCCTAGTTTGAAAGCGCTGAAAGTTTCATCATGGCCATCAATTGTAGCGCATACAGTGCTTACGATAGCTTAGACGACTGTCAAAGTCCAACTTAAACAACTGCAGTCACTAAATTTGTAATCCATCAAACATGTAATCATCACATTCACTACTGCGCTTCCGGTGCCGGCCGCAACCAAAAGAGGGCTTCCATGGTATTGAAAAACAGGGAAGCCCTAATAACTTATATGTGGAACAAAAACTCCGGCACATTTATGAGGAATTGTCAACGCCTCAAAGTTCAAGTAAGGAAAAAATCTGGACGGGAATGATTAAAATGGTTGCGTCTCCCAGAGTCAACACCTAAATTATTTAGCGTGGGGAAATACATAGAGTAACCGTGTCTACTACAGGTGGTTGAGGAGGAATGTTTATGGAATATAGCCTCTTTTTACTCCAATGTTGTGATTTCGTGTGTTGCACTGTCGTCCTAGCATAGCGTAAAATCTTTTTCTTTTCAAAATATTGTCTGTGAAGTTCGCGCTTGACAGCCAACATATTAGGGCGGTGCCCTTTTTTATGGCAATATGTCTATTATACCCAATACCGCAGCCAACAGCGTCCTAGATGTGAAACCTGCCCGGCGGATAATTGCGTATGGCGCGAAAAGTCACCTAGCAATTTGATCTTTAAATATTAATCGCAGAATTGCAACGAGTGAATAAGGTCATTTGTATAACCAGCCATCTGGCTTATTCCTATAAAATATTTTATTCTTCTGCTGGCACGTGCCACCCACCACAGCACTTTAGAAAGTGTTAAAAAGGTGGACGTGTTGAAACAGACCAGAGGGCTGGGCTAATGCTCCGAGCGGTGAAGTGACATGCCTGGTGACATTTGCGCGGTGGCATTGATTGCAGGAGCGCGGCCAGATGCGGCAATCGCGCTGCATGGATGGCTAGACATAGCGGGTGGGCACGAGGCGTGTAAAGGCGCGTATGCCATGATGGCTGAGATTGAGCAGCTGGTTGAAGAGGCCACAGCGATGGGAAAGGGGCACGTAAGGCCTGTTTCGTGCTGTTGACACGTCGCAGTACATAGTCGTTGCCAATCCATGTATGGGGACTTGTTGCAGCTGTAGTGAGGACCCGCCCTTCAGAAATTCTTGCAGTAGATGAAGCTTTGAAACGTTTGTCCAAAGTTCCTCAGGCCAAAGCTCATGCAGGGAAACTCGAACAAGTCGAAGGGGGTAATTAATGCAGTTTTCCGGACGTCGTCTGGCTGGTCGGGTATCTGCGTGTAAGCCTTCATCAAGTCTCGCACGGAGAAAACGTGGCAGCCACAAATGCGATGGGTGAAGTCTTGTATGTGGAGAGCCGGTTACCTGTCCGGAATGGTGCGGGCGTTGAGGGCACGGTTGTCCCCACAGGGCCGCCAGCCTTTGTTCTTCTTCGGGACAAGGTGAAGTGGCGAGGCCCATGGGCCATCGGAGCGGCGGACAATTCCATTACGGAGCATGGATTCGATCTCTGCTTTGGCTATGCGCATGCGGTCGGGACAAGGCGACGGACGCGGCAGAAAACCGAGGGGCTCTAGGGTGGTCTGGATGTAGTGCACAGTGGTGTGCTGCACATCACGCGGCAACCCGGTAGGGCGCGTATAATCGGGAAATTTGGCGAGGATAGCGTAATACGATGAATGATTTTCAACACATAGTACTTTAATGCTTGACTGGTGGGTAGTCGTTCGCTGTACTGGCGAAGAATGTCCCGTTGTCGCGTCAATGAGATGGTCGCGACGGGACTCCGGAAGGAGGTTGTAGTGCGCCAAAACGTCTGAGCCGATGATTCGCTCGATGTCGTCGACGATGAGAACATTCCAATGAAGGTCACTGCGTAGGTTCTTAAACTGGAAGTGCAGGCGGAGCGAGCCGTAAGTCTTGATTATGGACCGGTTTGCCGCGCTGAGCTCGAAAGACGTAGGAGGACGGGTACCTTGAAGATGGGCTAGTGGGTAACAGCAAATGTCGGAAGCGCTGTCAACAAAGAACCGCTGCTTTGTAATTTATTCGGTGACGAATATTCGACGGCCTCCAGGTTGGAAGCTCACAGCAGTGTCTACGAGCTGCCGTTGGCGATTCCCTTATGTCCAGCAGAGCAGAGTGGTCGACATTGCTGTGCTCTAACCCCGAAGCGTCGATGGTAGTAGCCCCAGTCGTCGTCACCAGGATGCTGCGACGGGGTGGTGTTAATTCACGGCTTTGCGGGTGGCGTTCCGGCAAGTGTTAATCCACGCGTCGCTGAATGGAGCTTAGCTGTCGATTGATACCGTCGATACGGCGCGCAAGCTCTGTGGTGTTCAACGGTGCGGCGACAGCCTGGACGGTCGGCGACAACTTCAGCAAAGAGACCTCGATGACGCGATCAGTGATCCCGGAAAGTTGGTCGAGAGGTACCTTAAGCTGAGCCTACAGAATTGCCTGCACGTGCGGTAGAAGTCGTTGAAGCCAACGTGCTCGCATTAAGGAATCCTGGACTTCTATGTAGCCCGCGAGAGCACGCATGTGGCGAAGCAGGTGCGAAGGCTTGCACTCGGCAAGTTCTGCACACTGTAGTTATCGCACCTTCTGCTCTTCTGAGAGTGACAGACGGCGGATGAGTTCAGTCGTGAGGTGTTCACCAAGGGTAGCCTGTGGTGGGTTGGCAAGGATATCTCGGACCTCGTTGGCGGAGCGGGCATGGATGTGGGCGACGACATAATCGTAACGGGTCCGGTCTTGCGTGATGTGTGCGAGGGAGAACTTGGCCTCTACTTGGGCGAACCATACCTGGGGCGAGTCGGCCCAAAACGGCGGAAGTTTGACAGCTACACTACAGACGTCGTGCGGGGCAACGTGCGGGATGCCGTCTGCCGAGGTTATGACGTTCTCGGCGGAGTCGGCAGGGTGCTGCCACACGGAAGCATTGAGTTGTCCATGCCGTTCCTGAAGCTGTTGCTCTTGCTCGTCCATGGCGATGCGTTATGCCCGTTGTCCGGGTCACCCGATGTGGGATGTCGTTTCTGCTGAAGGACGAATCCCAACATAAAATAATAATAATAATTGGTTTTTGGTGGAAAGGAAATGGCGCAGTATCTGTCTCATATATCGTTGGACACCTGAACCGCGCCGTAAGGGAAGGGATAAAGGAGGGAGTGAAAGAAGAGAGGAACCAATAGGTCCGTAGTGGAGGGCCCCGGAATAATTTCGACCACCTGGGGATCTTTAACGTGCACTGACATCGCACAGCACACGGGCGCCTTAGCGTTTTTCCTCCATAAAAACGCAGCCGCCGCGGTCGGGTTCGAACCCGGGAACTCCGGATCAGTAGTCGAGCGCCCTAACCAATGAGCCACCGCGGCGGGGCCCAACATAAAACGCAAAAACTGTTTTATGGCGATGGTAGCGTACGAGCATACCAAAGCTGACAAAGAGAATTTATTTGTATGCCAGACAATACTTAGACACGACTAGTATATAAAGTAATCTCGAAACCACAGGAGCAAAAAAAAATGGTCAAAGCAGTCACCAATTCGGACAGAAAGAAACAGGTACCGAACAGGCCAAAAATCTAAGTACAGTAACCCGACTGCGGCGGCTTCGTTTTTATGGAGGAAAAACGCTAAAGCGCCCGTGTGCTGTGCGATGTCAGTGCACGTTAAAGATCCCCTGGTGGCCGAAATTATTCCGGAGCCCTCCACTACGGCACCTCTTCCTTCCTTTCTTCTTTCACTCCCTCCTTTATCCCTTCCTTTACGGCGCGGTTCGGGTGTCCGCCGAGATGTGAGACAGATACTGCGCCATTTCCTTTCCCTAAAAACCAATTATTATTATTATTATTAAATACCATGGCATGGCCTCTTTCCAAATTCAACATACATCTCAGTACGCGGTGGTCTCTAAGAGAATTTATTAGTACACCAGACAATAATTAGACCCGAATGGTACATAAGGTAATCTAGAAACAACAGGTGCAAAAAAATGGGCGAAGCAGTCACAAATTTGAACAGAAAGAAACAGGCAACGAACCGGCCAAAAATCTGTGTACAGTAAATACCATGCCATAGACTCTTTCCAAATCAAACATACATCTCAGTACGCGGTGGTTAGGCAAAGAAGAATGGTGGAGTGAGGCACAAGGGCGATGGAAAGTTTCAATCGGCGTACTACATTTGTCCCCATATACAGGCATAAATAGGTAAGGGGATGGTGCCCGTTACCACGACGAACTCAGGGCATACGCATCGAATATTATCTAGTACTGCCTGGGTGGAAGCACTACTCTGTTCCCATGTACGGAAATAAACTGGGTCGACCAGCGCTTCAACGCCTACTGTCAGCTTTTCTTCATGGAATTCCCAGACAATGAGGCGGACGCTCCTCAAGAGCGGAAACATGGCGCGTTGCCGTCTTCCGCGCACATCGGCCAAGTTACATCGCTTCCAAAGCACGTACATCACTACTGTGATCACGAGGCGCTCAAAGATTGAGCGCCTTCGCAAGTTGCGCTGGCGCGGGCGCACCCTAAACATCCTGTAGATCAGGAGCCAAAAACTACGTGCTACGACGCAGCCTTCCAAGGCGTGCCGCTGTGTCTCAACAGCGCCGCAATTGGTGCAGCGCGCATTTGGTATGACGCCCCATCTCGCGAGACGCTCCCTCGTCGGCAGTACATGCCAACGCCGACGCCATTCGAAGTCTTGTACTTCTTTTGGCAACGGGCTCGAAACGAAAGATTGCCACTTTCTAGGAGTTGTTTTTTCTACCTGGTCAGCAGTGAGCTCTAAAACAGCAACCGCCGCACTAACGATTGCCACTGGTGTTTCGCGTATATCCGCGTCCGGAGACTGGTGGAGCCAGAAACGGAAAAAAACAGTTGCCACTTTGTAAAAGGGCATAGGTAGTTCTGCCAGAGGTCCCGTGTGTCGCTGCGTTAGGAAGAGCCGACTCCCAGTACCCAACCAATACAGGACTAGTGATCGACCCCTGTACGCCTGGGCCGCCAGCAGGTCAAGAACTGCTTTGGTGGCAAAAGCTCGCGCTGTTGCCTGCCAGGAGGGTAGGTTCAAACCTCTTCTGTCGCGTTACGCGGAAAAAACTTGTTATACTGGCGCCGGCTTTCCGTTCCACAGTACTTGGCCTGCGAGCGAGTTCAGCTTCCCTGCCACGCGACGCTGCATCGAAGCAATAGGCGCAATGAAACAAGCGTACGCAGCTGCGCAGGTACGAAAGAACAGTGTTTTGGCATTCAAAGAAAGTTCGAGGTGCACAATCGAGTCTATGGCCCGTCGAGCTCGAGTGATGGCGTTGTCCCACGATTTTGGCGACACACCTGCTGACTTAAAAACGATTCCCAGCACTCGCACGCAATCGACGAACTGGACTCATCCAGGCAACGATTCCTGAAACGTGCCAAAACTCAGTGCTTGGCTCTTCGCAGTGTACAACTGAGCCTCTGAGAGGGCCGCATATTTGTTTAAAACCTGCAAGAAGGCAAGAAAAGTGTCCGCATCTCGCAAGAACAGCGAGATGTCGTCCGCGTAAGCGGACACACAAACTCTTCCCTGCCCCGGAAGGGAGAAGCCTCGGAAAGCTGGGTGCTCCTCAACTGCACGGGACAGGGGGTCCAGTGAGAGTACGAAGAGAGCGGGCGATAGGGGACAACCCTATCTAACTCCTCGCTTCACGCAAATCTTCCCGCTCAACGCCCCATTCAAAACCAGCTGACCAGACAGCCCGGAATATAGGGCACCTACTATGTTAGTAAATTTCTCTGGAAGGCGCAGGCATGACAAGACTGTCAACAAGTAGTCATGCTCCACTCTATTAAAGGCTTTGCTTTGATCGAGGGAGATGAAACAACCATTCAGTTTTTTTGCCTGAGCGTACGCAAAAAGGTCGGCGTGTGAGTGCCAGTGAAGAGAAGATTGAGCTACCCAAGACTGACGAGCTCTGGAGCGGGCTGACCACGTCGGCTAAGCATGGCTTCAAACGGTCGGTTAAAACCTTAGCGACCACTTTGTAGTCCGTGTTACTCAACGTTATTGGTCTCCATGAACTTGGGTCCGAGAGGGGCATATCTGGCTTTGGGGTGAGAATTACGTGCCCCAATGAAAAGTACGACGGCTTCACACCTTCCAGAAGCACTGAATTGACTATGGCTGTTAAGTGTTCGCCAAGAACATCAAAGAACGAGAGTAGAACCCGGCAAGAATTCCGTCTGGACCGGGAGCTGAGGACGCCCTTATACGAGAAAGCGCCGCTCGCGCTTCTTACTAGCCGCAGAGCGCTGCCCCATTTATTTCCGGGACGTGTATCGCCCACACAGCTCTAGAACCCTACTACTTAAATTCGCATTTCTGCTGGCGTGTTCAGAGGTGAACGAGGCGTAGTGGGCCGTGAAAACTTGAGCGATATCTGAATGGGCACTGGAGTGCCGGCCGTCAAGCAAGACCACGCTTTCGATTCATGACAGTCCTTTGCTTTCTTGTTCCCCCTTTCGCGCGCGACGGAATTCTTCTGCCGCTACTCGGGGGACGTTGTTGGTGGTGAAAACCACACCGACACTACATGATCGAGAGGTGGTCAACGAGAAAGAAGCGTCGACATGAAATCGCCTACGAAATGCTGACACTTCTGCTGGGGTACGAAAATTGCATTCTTGCAAGAAAAGTAAGTCTGCACCTACTGAGCGAGCGAGGTGCATAACTTCTAGCTGCTTGGCTAGAGCTCGAACACCTCTCACATTAAACGTAATGAAATGACTCTCAGCTATCTTTAGCCAAAAGCACGAAACCAATCACTTGGGAAAGCGTAAAATCAACAAAAGTGAAGCGCGTACCGACTCACAAGCTGTGTGGTGCGGCGGTGGTCGCAGAACGGGCAATGGAACCGGGGGGCTCGAGGACGCTGCCGCAGCAGGTAAGTCCCTTTAGAAGCTAAGGCGCAGACAACATGGTTGTGGCGCGTGAAGTGTCTTTCCTTAACTCCGCCATAAAAAGTGTCCGTGGCACGCATGGTTCGGGTGGAGCGCAGGGCGCTCTGGTTCCTGGTGAAAACGCTACACATACCACTCACATCTACGCATGCCGCCTCCAACTGCGCCTGCACACAACCGAGGAACTCGTGGCGAAAACGCATGCTGTAGGGACACATCGACACAGTCGTCTATGCTGCGCAGCATAACACTATTGCACACAGCATCGGCACTTTATCTCGTCCATCGCTGATGAAGGCGTGTCGAACTTCTCCTGGTGTCGACGGGAAGAGGCTGATATCCGCGAAAGCCGAGTGCGCGGCTCTAACGCGGCCACCGCGATAAGGGCGGCGGCGAGAAGGGTCGGGCGGCCGAGACGGCCGGTCAGATTCTTCTGCGCAGCCGTGGCTTCTATTCGTCGGAATCGGAGAAGCCCATCTGAGCTCCACCCTCTTCCATTGTTTTTGCCTTTTTCTTTGGAGCAGTGGTAACTCTCGACGAGGGCCCGCTGTCTGACGAGGAGCGCTGATGCTTCGGTTCGTCGGGCTCTTGTCCCTTCTGAAATGGGCACACGGTGGACGCTCGGGGGCCTGGGCGTTGTATTCTTGGAACATAAGTGCTCGCAGGAGCCAGGGCTTCAGAGCTGGCGCCCTGTGGCCCATTGGCTGCCCTCACCAGGTCCGCTAGCTGGCTGACAGGATTGACCAGGCGAGGGTCCTGTGGGGCGATATCTGGAGTCGTCGACTCCGTCTCCGTACCGCTTTCCTGTCCGTGAGCTGGCGTTGGCTGCGCGTGATACAAGGCAGCTTCCAGATTCTCCAGATCGGACGACGTGAAGTCCTTCAACACCTCTTCGGCGAAGGGTGGTTCCGCCTCATCCGTCACTGGATTGGCGGGGGACCCGGGCTCCCCCGAGCCCTCAACGAGTGTGGTTGTCGAGGTGGAGTCGTCCAGTTCGTCCCGGTGTGGAGCCGGGGTTGCCTAGAGGAGTGCTTGACGCGTATTCCCCCGAGCTGCGAGGGCGGCCGCGTAGGAACGCGGCGCGATTCAGTCCGAGGTGACGTGGTTCCCGCCACACCGCTTGCAGCCCGCGTGGCACGAGTCCTCCCCGTGGCCGTACGCAGTACAGCGGCCGCAGCGCGTGGCGGTGCTGGTGGCACTGAGATGACCTTCCGCTCCGCAACGGGCGCACACCTTCCTCATTCCACGGTATTCCAACATAGCGCGGTGACCCGCAACGGTAATAAAATTCGGTGGCGCCCGCTGCATGTCGAGGTTCACCAGGCGAGCGCCGCTACGAACATGGCTCCTTTACTTGAAAACGGGTTCCGTGACTGCCCTGACCTTGCCAAAGGGGCGCAGGGCGGCTGCGAGCGCGTCGTCACTCACGCTGGGTGGAAGTCGCCGGACCGTCACGCACACCACTGGCGCAGCGAGCTGAACCAGCGGCACTTGATGACCGGCCACGAGCAGAGAGCCCGCGGGCAACATTTTCGTGGCTTGCGCCATCGAACTAACATCTGCTAGCAAATTCGTTCCGCCGAGGTTCGGCAAATACTGCAGCCCCCGACACCGACGACCTCCTTGATGGCATCGACAAGGTCGTCCGCCACGACGGGTACCGGGCAAGTTGAAGTTGAAACATTGCGCCTTTGTGGGGCGCGTCGCATGACGGCGGAAGGTCCATATTCACCAAGCCCTGGACGCCGCGGCCGCAGGCCGGGCGCCGGGGCACGAGCAGCAGGGCCTCCGGAGGCGCTGGGTAGCGTAACGGGCTTCCTACTCACACCGGGCAGTCACACCCACGCTATGCTCGTCTCGGTAGCGGAAGGAAATCAGCCGCCCTTTCCAGCCGGGAAGCCTGTTTTTGCAGCCACCGTCGGTGACGCATTCCTCGGGTGACGCAGCGGTGTCGCTGTGTTTTATCGATAACGCAGTCCAGTGTGTGGCCGTGTTACGCTGGGCCGGATGATAACAAGGAGGAGGTTGCGCGGAAATGTGCGCAGAGTTGGTCGCCACAGGTATATAATAGCTGCATCTTGCAGGTAATCACTAATGAGCATATACGTGGAAGGTAACGAAATATTTTATTATAAAAATGAAGAGAAGGTCGCGTGCATGCTGTAAGAGCGTATACCGGTATTGACACTGACCGCACGCCACGGCGGAGAGTACGCAAAGATAATCTTCGCTGTCGACTACATGTAACCACCGCAGCGGCGTGTTTCCTGTGGGGGGGCTAGGAAAGTATTCAGATACCTGTATATAAAGAATGTTGACACGAAATGGAGAAAGCGAACTAGAAAATTGACAAGCAAATATCTGGACAGCAGTAAGGGGGCAAATCAGCAATTATCGGTTAAGAAAAAGGTTAAAGGAACAGAGAGAGCTTTGTGGAAAACAGGGATGCTGACGAAATCGGCACTAGAAACATACCGGACCTTTAAACAGGAAATTGTCAAAGAAAATATCTATGATAATTGTAGGGGAAGTTCTTTGTTGTTTGAGGCCAGGACTGGAGTTTTGCGGACTAAGAAGTATAGAGTAAGGTAGCAGGAGATAGACACTTTGTGCATTGCGTGCGGAGAGGAGGAGGAAACGGCTGAACACTTGATACTTTTCTGTAAAGGGCTTCACCCTACAGTGGAAGGCAGCGGGGCTGACTTACCCAAGGCATTGTGAAGGGATAGTGAAGGGAAAGTGGATTTTAAGAGGTTAGAAGTAACCAAGCGAAGGTTATCTGATTGGTGGCTAAAAGCAAGACAGGAGTAAAATTTCACAAGACATGGCTAGGTGGCTTGAGCCACCGCCCGATGTAAAGGGTTCAGCCGTATCCATCCATCCATCCATCCAGGGGGGGGGGGGGGGCGACCGGTTGTCGAACGGCGGCCATAGCTAAGCGGCGCGCCTGGCTTTTGGTAGCGTTTCAAGCTGTGCTTGTCACTGTTTTGTTGCAAGAGTGTATATGAATGCGAGAACGTTCGATTACCTGGTACTACGTTGCGGTTGGCACCGCACATCATGAAGTTCTGCTAAATTTAGGCTCTGGTGTCGAGGTTTGGTACCGCCCGCGGTGGTCGCTACGCAACCTCTCGTTGTGGCGTGTTTCGAGCTCGTGAACGGTCGTTGCGCCCAATGCACTTTGTGGCTGTGATGTGTTGGTTGTTGTTGTGGCAAACGTGCGAAGCTTAGCCGGGTCCAAAAGCGGACTAGCCAGGATTATGGGTAATGGGTGCTTTGCGCCCAACTGCAGGTCGGGCTAGCAGACTTTTGTTGTTCAAATGCCGCTTTTTAAACCTAATTGGGTGCATGCTTACCTGGACCTGTTGATTTCGTTTCAAGGGCTCTATCTTCGCAAATCACTTTAGGCTATGAGGACGCCGTACTCAAGAACGGCGGATAAATGTGGCCACCTGTGGTTCTATAACATGCGCTGATATTGCACAATGCACGAGCTCCTCCATCGAAATGCTACTGCAGTGGCCGGGATTCAACTCACGCTTTTCGGGTCAGCAGCCGAGCACGATATTCAGTGAGCAACTGTATCGGCTTTGCCTGCACTGTAGTGCAGGCTCATCACCAGAGCAGGAACGATATTAAAAATGAGAGACCTTGTCTGTTATCTAGTTACCCATTCGGCACTGAATGGATTCGGCATGTTTCAGAGAAGTCTACGTAGTCATCGTCTATAGAGACACATGCAGTAATTGTCAGAACCGAACTGCTGCCGCGGTATGGCGTCCTGGCTGCTCATAAATTAACCATCAAGCTGCGTCTAAACCTGTTTCGTGCATAAGGCGTAGCAGATAGGTCCGTCGATGAAATGGCCAGTATAGAAATGAGAATCGAAAATGTTTAAAACAAGGTGTCATGTAAGTAGCTCTTCTTAATGCCTGGAAAGAAAGCCCGCGGAACGCAAAAGCTGGCGCGTGACAACGGTTTTGATTCGACGCCGCTAAATAACAGGCGCACCACTTCACTGTGCTGTCGTCGACAATTGTTTGGATTCCAGTTGTTATAATACATGCGCCAGCAGCTGCTGACCCAAATGCGACCTTTCTGTTTTGTCCCCGTAATAAAAACCTTTTATCAGAGTGGTTTGCTCTCATATATTGAAGCCATGTGTGTTTCAATCTGTGTTTCAAGATAGTCAACAAGCTTCCAGCTAACCATTTTCTTCCCGAACCATTATTAGCCAACGTAATAGAACGAAAAAGTGCTGCAGAGTTGGTCGCAACAGTACCAGAAGCATTCAGCTAGTGCCACAAGAGCAAGTCTCGCCATTGTTTTAAAAAACCTTTATTCCATGTACTTGCGACATCCGGTATGGGGAAACATCAGATCGACGATGAGACTTCTTCTAAAACGTTTTAATTCTCTAGCCTTTTAACACATAAAAGTTTCTTCGCATTGACACTGAATGTTGAGAAAGGAGTGGTTGATTCTTACCGCTGTAAAAATGCAATAAATCTTGTCCCTATGGCAGAAAGTCAAACGGTATGTACATCGAAATGTAATTATTCACAAATTATTCGTGCAATTCTCAAGATTTAGTGAGATTACTTCGAAAGCTCTCAAATAAAGAGCAGCAATTTTTCTAGGAGCTGTCAAGAATTGCTGATAAAAGTTTACTGTTAAAAAGCTTACTGATAAAAAAATTAAAGATCGCAATAAATGTAATATATGCACCATTTATGTCTGTGTTCCTAATTGTTCTGATCGCGTTACACTTAATAGAGGCGGCAAATGATTTCAACCATCATCTCTTATTGGGCTTTATGTTACTGGCATGTATGTACTAATTCTTATATTCTTCGTATTTGTGAAATCGAGCACCGACATCTGATCAGTAAAAAGTTGAAAAAAACATTAGAAATATCATTCCGGTTCATGTATTTAGTAATGAAACAATACACTTATCTTCTGAGTTTTTTAAGCTTGATGATCTGATTAAATATTATTTGAAATGAAAGTGAGATAGCGAGTAAAATACCTTCAAACAGGCTGCGATTACTCATTTTCCAGCTATTACCAGTTATTAAAACATTATTAATATGGAATTCAGTACCTTAATCTTTGACCTTATATTAAACTTTAAAAAAGCGAAATAATAACAACACGCCACTATCATAAAAACAAACCGTATTTTGAGTTCTAGCCGAGTGAATTTCCTCTCTAGGCGTAAATATAGCGCATGAATCCAGTAAGCTAGCCTCAGCACCATTGCGAAATCGCAACACAACGCCACCGTTGCAGATTTATTGTCGGTTTAGATCGCGTGCTCTATAATATTGCAACGGATAGAAGACGAGATGAATGAAGACTCTCGGAGGCGCGCGTGCTCTGGGATTCGGTGCTCTGGGATTCGGTGCTCTGTGCCTGGTGCTCTGTGCGGGCCGCCCTGTGCTCTTGACCTGTGTGCTGTGCCCGGGCGTTCTCGCGTCGTTCCCGCCTGGACCACGTAACAATATCCAAAATTAAAAGACAGTCGCATATGATCTACGCCTTGTTTAACGAAATGTTAAAATATTGCAAGAAGAAAGTGGCGATTAATACATGAAAAAAATAAATTGTTTTTCAATATTTTAATATTTTAAATCATGTAATATTGCCGCGAATATTTGCAGTGTTTGTTCGTTTTTCAAATCTGCCGCAACATCCCTTTATCGCTTTGTTTGCGACGGAAGACGCGACTAGATTTATCTCGATTGATCGCAGCCAGGCAGAGCTGATTCTACGTTGTTGCGGAATGTTCTAGTAACTTTGCGCTCTTTATCTCGAAAGTTCGCTATCAGCTTTAAATTGAGCACGGCCGACAGCGGCCGGCATTCTGTTCGACGACCGCCGAGCACGCTTGTCGCTTCGCCGCCGCCGAGTGATTCAGTCCATTTTGGGTGCAAGTCAGCCCAATAAACAGTTCTTTTAGAAGACCCTTTCGTCCGTCTTCATCGCTGCTTCGACTGCCGCCACCACTACGTGACATCTGGTGGGGGTGCTGGGTAGCCTTCCATGTTCCGGACGCCCCCTTCAAGTCGTGAAGCCAGCCCTGAGCGCTTCGCACCCGAGGACGAGCCAGCAGCTCAGCGAGCCAGCCGACGTCTCCAGGGAGAGGAGCCTGAGTTCGGGAAACTGCCGGACCGCACAAGACAGCGAAAAGACGCGGCTACGAGCACCGCAACCTCGCCGAAGATGTCGACACCGATCATACTGCAGCAGCCGCGGGTGCCGCCAACTTTCAATGGATCCCTAGGCGAAGACCCTGAAGAATGGTTGGATCAATTTGAGCGCGTGGCGTCATTCAACAAGTGGGATGATGCGGCAAAAATTGGACACGTGTTCTTCTCATTGGATGGCTCCGCACGCACGTGGTACGAAAACTACGAGTCGTCCATTACGACATGGGAGCTATTCAAGAGAGAACTATTGAAGGTATTCACCAGTGTCGTGAGGAAAGAAAGAGCCGAACGACTCCTCGAGTCCAGGATCGAGCTTCCGAATGAGCCCGTCCGCGGTTACGTCGAGGAGATGCAAGCGCCTATTTCGCCGCGCCGACCCCGGGATGACCGAGGAAAAGAAAGCTCAGTTTTTAATGCGCGGCGTAAAAGAACAACTCTTTGCAAGCCTCGTCCGCCAGCCGCGAAAAACAGTCGAGGAATTCATGCAAGAAGCCTGCACGATTGAGAAGACCCTCGACGTCCGAGCTCGGCAGTACAATCGTCCTTCCTCTGCCTGTGCAATCCGTTCGGACACGCCGGCCACCACCAGCGACAGCTTGCGGGAAGTTATCCGCGAAATCGTCCGAGAGGAGCTACGCCGATTACTGCCATCCTCCCCACACGCCACAAGCAGCGACTCTGATGGACGTGGTACGTGAAGAAGTGCAACAGGCACTTGGCACCGCGACGGCCACAGAACCCCAGGCCGTGACCTACGCCGCTGCAGTAAGGACTGCCCAGCCCCAACGACAACCCCCACGTCCTCCCCGAGATGAGCCACTTGTTCCACAAAGCCGCCTCCCAGTCCCCGCCCGCCCAGCCTATGACCGACGCTCAAGCCCCAGGAAATGCGACGCCTGGAGGACTTCCGACAACCGGCCGTTGTGCTTCCATTGCGGTGAGGCCGGCCATATTCTTCGTCACTGCCCGTACCGACGTATCGGTCTTCGAGGATTTGCCATTAACGCCCCACGACCCCGCTTCGGGCAACGTCCGCAGGAAATCGACGAGTACCTGCGTCGAGAAGAGTACACGCCGAACCGCTTTTCGCGCTCACCATCGCCGTCAACCTCGCGCTTTGCGTCGCCACGCCGCAGCTACGCAGCCGCGGTACGAGGAAGGTCTCCCAGCCCCCGCAGGGGAAACTAAAGGCAGCAACCTCTGGAGGTGAGGTTGCTCAAGAGCGAAACGCCGAAGATCCTCCACCGACCACGCCCCATGAAGACGCTGCACCCGCGACGCCGCATGAAGAACCGGCACTCGCTGCACCGACGCCGCACACAATGAGAGCCCCGACCACGACGCAGGCTGCCTTGAAAACGACGCCGCCACCCAGAAGAGCTTCGACCACACGCCCCACCCGCGACTCGCATACGCGACGAAGCCGTGACCCGACGCCGAGAGCGACGTGCAATGCAAGAGCCAGGACCTCTGACTTAGAAGTGACTATCGACGGCCGGAAAGTTACCGCTCTAGTCGACACAGGAGCCGATTACTCGGTGATGAATGGAACATTCGCTGCGCAGCTGAGAAAAGTCACAACGGCTTGGGACGGCCCGCAAATTCGGACGGCAGGGGGCCACCTCATTACGCCATCAGGACGATGCACAGCGCGAGTGACTGTCAAAGGACATACCTATCCTGCGGCCTTTGTTGTTATACCGCAATGCTCCCGCGAAGTGATGTTGGGTATGGATTTCCTTAATGAGCATCAGGCGATCATCGACCTGCGATCCAAGCTGATCACGCTTTCGACGGACGAAGCCATCGCTTCGATGAAAACTCGGGAAAATCGCGTTGCCCTGAGTGTCCTGGAGGAAGAAGTGAGCGTCCCACCCCGATCAAGCGTTATCGTGACCGTAGGCGCCACGAACGCCATCAACGCTGAAGCCATCATCGAGGGCAACATTCAGTTGCTCCTAGACCGAGGAATCAGCATCGCAAGAGGCATCGCATATTTGCGCAATGGCCAGGCAGAAGTACTGCTGACTAACTTAAGCGAAGAATACCGGCACGTTAACAGAGGAACGATGATTGCTTTCTTCGACGAAATATCCGACGTGCGAGACTTCTTCGCCCTCTCCGACCTCTCCGCAGAAGATTCGCCTGACCAAGAGAACTCGCCAACTTTCGACATCAACCCAGCCCTGTACTGGAACAGACAAGGTCAGATCCGCAATCTGCTTCAAAGCTACAGTGAGTGTTTTTCGACATCGCCGAAGGTGCGACAGACGCCAGTTGCCAAGCATCGCATTATAACGGATCAACACTTCCCACCTCTCCGTCAAAGCGCCTACCGTGTGTCACCGCGAGGACGACAAGCCATCTGGGACCAAGTCGAAGAAATGCTTCGCGACGACGTCATCCAGCCTTCAAACAGCCCATGGGCGGCACCGGTCGTTCTAGTGAGAAAGAAAGACGGCGCACTTCGATTCTGCGTGGATTACCGCCGCTTGAACAACATAACAAAGAAGAACGTCTACCCCCTCCCCCGCATCGACGACACACTGGACCGCCTCTGCAACGCCAAATATTTCTCATCGATGGACCTCAAGAGCGGCTACTGGGAAATTGAGGTCGACGAAAGAGATCGCGAGAAGACAGCATTCATCACTCCGGATGGGCTGTTTGAGTTCAAGGTGATGCCATTTGGTCTCTGTTCCGCACCAACGACGTTTCATCGAGTAATGGATACAGTGCTGGCAGGCCTGAAGTGGCAAATTTGTCTGGTATGATTAGATGACGTCGTTGTTTTCGCCTCGAACTTTGAAGAGCACCTCAAAAGACATCGAACAGTACTAGACGCAATCAAGTCGTCTGGCCTAACCTTGAAAGCAGAGAAATGCCACTTTGCTTACGAGGAGCTGCTGTTTCTAGGCCACATCGTTAGCAAGAAAGGAGTACGCCCAGATCCGCAGAAAACAGCTGGCATTGAACTGTTTCCACCGCCGGCCGATAAGAAAGCAGTGCGCAGATTTCTCGGACTGTGCGCATACTACCGACGATTTGTGAAAAACTTTTGGCGCATCGCCGAGCCCCTGACCCAACTGACGAAGGCAGACGTGCCGTTTAAATGGGAAGCGCCGCAAGCAGAAGTCTTCAAGGAACTTCAGCGTCGATTACAGTCACCACCGATCCTTGCGCATTTTGATGAAAGTGCCGATACTGAAGTTCATACCGACGCAAGCAGCGTGGGACTAGGCGTCGTCCTCGTTCAAAAAAGCGACAGGCTGGAGAAAGTCATCGAATACGCTAGCCGTTCCCTTTCCAAGGCCGAGGCTAACTATTCGACAACTGAGGAGTGCCTTGCCATCATCTGGGCTACGTCAAAATTCCGCCCCTACCTCTACGGACGGCCGTTCAAGGTGGTCAGTGACCACCACGCGCTCTGCTGGCTTGCCAATTTGAAGGACCCCTCTGGCCGACTCGCTCGATGGAGTCTGCGTCTCCAGAAGTTTGACATCAACGTCGTTTACAAGTCCGGACGCAAGCACTCTGACGCCGATTGCCTCTCACGAGCCCCTGTAGATGCACCGCCGCCGGACGACGATGAGGACGCCTTTCTGGGACCCATCAGCCCCAGCTCTTTTGCTCAGCAGCAACGCTCGGACCCCGACCTAAAAGGCCTCATCGAGTACCTTGAAGGCAAGGTTTCTTCACCCCCCGCTTAATTCAAGCGAGGACTGTCTACCTTCTGTGTGCAGAATGAGGTGCTTGTGAAGAAGTTTACAGCGAACAAAACAGCCTACCGCCTTGTTGTACCTACTTGTCTCCGCGGAGAAGTTCTACAGGCTTCACACGACTTGCCGACAGCCGGACATCTCGGGTCTACTCGCACCCTCCGCCGCATTCAAGACAAGTATTACTGGCCCCGACTGCCTGCCGATGTCGCACACTATGTGAAAACCTGCCGAGATTTTCAGCGACGAAAGACACCTCCCACACGACTAGCAGGATTTCTGAGCCCCATTGTACCTTCCTCAAGGCCCTTTCAGCAGATTGGCATGGACTTGCTTGGCCCTTTTAGAACGTCAACATCTGGAAATAAGTGGATCATCATAGCGACCGACTACCTTACCCGCTACGCCGAGGCGAAAGCCCTACCTAACGGAACCGCAGCAGAAGTCGCCAAATTTTTCGTGGAGTGCATTCTTCTTCGACACGGCGCCCCAGATGTGCTCATCACGGACAGAGGAACAGCATTCACGGCGGAATTAACGCAAGCCATCCTGCGCTACAGTCAAACCAGCCAGAGGAGGACAACTGCATACCATCCGCAGACCAATGGACTGACCGAGCGCCTGAACAAAACCATCGCCGATATGCTCGCTATGTATGTCGATACCGAACACAAAACCTGGGATGTCATCCTGCCTTACGCCGTGTTCGCCCACAACACCGCAGTGCAGGAGACCACCCAGATGACGCTTTTTAGGCTCGTCCATGGCAGGGAGGCCACTATCAGGCTAGACGCCATGCTGCCCAACGTTAAAGAAGAAGAGAACGTCGACGTTGCCTTGGTCTCGCAGTTCTGTTGACGTGGTTCAGCTACCCAGGCTGCGGGGCAGTGGCTAAGTACCTGGCGGTGTTGCTCTAGCTTGCTAAATTTCTCCTTTTTGTCTGTGCCTGTTTACGAGAGCTTAATGTCTACTTCTTCTCCTGGCCAGGGGTTTTCCCCTTGGTCGGCATCTCTTCCTAAAGACCAGCTCCCAATCGATCTCTTTTTCCGCAGCGGTGTTTCAAGCATTCCAGTCGCTTTAGTGCCTTCCGATGGAGGCGCTATCCGACTGAACAACCCGGAGACCGTGCAGGCGGCTCTTAGGTCCACATCGCAGCATTTTATGCACATTACCGACGTCCGGCAGTTCTGCAGGGGTGGCATTTTGTGCAGGTCGCCGGATAAAGCCTGTATTGAAGACCTGCTGAAGTGTACGTCATTCGCCAGCCACCCGGTGAGCGCATTCATTCCGCCTCATCTAGCATATTCCAAGGGCTTGGTCCGAGGGGTCGACTCTCGATTGAGCCCTGCGGAAACGCTTGAGAACCTCTCGCCTCCGGGAGTGATTGCTGTCCATCGATGCAGCAGGATGGTTGACGGAGAAAAAATTCCTACGGAGTCCGTAATTGCCACATTTGCAGGAATATTTTGCCCGTCAGAGATTAAGGTGTGGCCATTGGTTTTTCGAGTAGATGCCTTTAACTCTCGGCCCCTTCAGTGTCAAAACTGCTGGCGATTTGGCCACAGCGGCAAAGCCTGCAAATCGGCCTTACGCTGCTGTGCCTGTGGGGAACGTCATTGCAGAGAGGAATGTCCTGAACAGCAAGAGAAATGTTGTTTGTGTAGCGGTGCTCACCCTGCTGATTCGCCTGACTGTCCTGCACGAGCACAAGAAGTTCAGGTGCTCGAGCTTATAGACAAGCGCAGATGCACGCGGAGAGAAGCTTTTGCTGCAGTCAAGGAGAGAACCTCAGCCTACTCTAGTGTGGCCGCCAAATGCCCACCCATAATGGATTCTAGTTTGTCTCAGGCTATTACAGCGGCAGTTGAGGAAGCTGTGGCAAATGCAATGGATCGCATTATGGAAACCGTGTTCACGTGGATTTCGCAGGTCATAGCTGCTCAGATGACCAATCTTCTGCAGGCGTCCACCGCTCCGCTCTTGTCTTCTTTGGCTTCGGAAGCTACCCCTCCTTCTGTAATTATCGATTCCGCTCCACAGGGCCCAAAGCAATGTGAGCAACAAAAGACCTCTCAGGCCTCTCCTTCGCATAGCGTTATGGACGCATCCTCTATGGATTGTATGGATATGGAGTCTGATCTCCGCGCCCAGAAACGAAGTGGGTCTCCTCTGAATATTGCAGGTCCATCTTGCCCCCAGTCAAAGACAAAGAAAAGTAACGCAAGTCAAAACGCTAAGACCAGTAATCTAGAAAATGCAGTCGCGGCTGCGGCACTTCCGCCAAGATAGGGTTCTTAAGTGTACTCCAGTGGAAGTGTGGATCTATATTCTCAGCTTCAACAGATTTAAATTCCCTATGCACTCAGCTTCTACCAGATTTAGTTGCTTTACAGGAAACATGGCTAACTTCAAATTTCAATTATCATCTCAAGGATTACCATCCGTTCCGGCTTGACCGGTCATCACGAGGGGGAGGGTTGTTAGTGCTCATATCTACAAAGTTTTGCCACAGGGCATGCATTTCTTTTCAATATGCGGACAATGAATGTGAAATCCTTGCGGTTGATCTTAGTGTCCCAGGTCAACAGCCCTTTACGGTAGCTAATGCATATTTCCCTTCTGGTGTGCGTGACACTCGGCCCCTTGACTCACTCATGTCTAGTAGCCGATCTCAGGTTCTATTACTTGGCGACTTCAATTCGCACCATGTGACTTGGGGGTTTAAAACAGACAGCTTTGGTTCTAGACTATTTGATTGGGCTTCTGGCAATAACTTGATCTGCAACAATTCCGGATTGCCTACGTTTGTTCGCAGTCAATGCCGCTCTGCCTTGGATTTAACTTTTTCCTCCCCAGGAGTCTCTGTTATGTCTTGGGCGCTTGTTGACTGTGCAACAAACAGTGATCATCTACCGATTAGTTTCAAGTTTGCGTGTAAATTAACTCTTCCTGAGCGACATCAGCGCACGTTAATAAATTACAATTGCTTTAAAGACACGCTAAAATCAGCCCTCCAAATCACTTCAGACACTCGCGCTCAGAGAAGTGCCGAAAGCAAGGCTGCACATCTATGCTCGGTACTGGACCATGCAAGGCAAAAGTCTGAATTTTTGCTTAAGAGCACAATGGGTGCAATCGCGAACAATTGGTGGAATTCTGAGTGCACGCGTGCATATAGACGACGAAAAGCAGCTTGGAAGAAACTTCTCATCAATCAATGCCCAAAAAATTGGCCGCATTATAAGTATGTTGCAGCAACATTTAAGCGCACTGTCGCCCGTGCAAAGGAGGAGTATAATACAAATCATTATGATTTCCTTTCCCAATCAGTAAATAAACGAGCTTTATTTAATTTCATGAGGCGCAACAAGGTGATTCCACCGGCTGCCAACATTGAATCCCTTGTTCAGTCCTCTGCTGACATCGCAAAGGCCTTAGAGGATATTGCATGTGGCCTAGAGCTTCGCTTTACATCTGCTTTACCTTCTCCTACTATATTCACATGCACCTCAAGTCATTTCACTGAGGTCTCTATGCCTGAGCTGTCGCAAATTGTTCTGCGCTTATCCCCAGCGGCTCCTGGCCCCGATAGGGTCACTTCATCTATGATCAAAATATTGTTCAATGAATCTCTTGCAGACCTGTTGGCTCTAATTAACCATTCTATTAAAGGTCCTTGGATACCGCATGAGTGGCATCTTGCTGAAATAGTTCCATTGCTTAAAAAGCAAGAAGAGGGCTTAACTTTAGACAATATACGCCCTATTTCGTTAACATCGAACCTTGTGAAATTGGTGGAAAGGGTCCTTCTCAGCCGTGTCATGTCATTCATTTCAGAAAATGCTGTATTGAATCCATGCCAAATTGGTTTCAGGCCGGGTTGTTCAATTTGGTGTGCTTATACTGACCTTGAGAGTCGTATTAAATTAGCTCGCAATAGAAAAAAGTTTGCTGCGCTTGTCACCTTGGATGTCAGTAAAGCATACGACAGCGTGGAGCACTCGACTCTATTACTAAGATTGCAGGAACTCATCTTCCCAAGCTATTTTGTAGCCTGGATTTCTGTTTTTTTGGAAAATAGAGAATGTTACTGCTGCCAAAATGGTGTTTCCTCAAGGAGATTTCCACAGACAAGAGGTGTTCCGCAAGGATCAGTTCTCTCACCTGTTCTTTTTAACATTTTTCTAATCTCAATTCCATGCATTCAAAATGTGAAAACTTATGTGTACGCCGACGATATTGCATTTTTTGCATCAGCAAGTGACATTCACACTCTTTATCAAGCCTAGAAAATTACCTCAATGTTCTTGACAACTGGCAAGGAAGAATTCATGTCCCTTAATGTGAAGAAATGAGCATTGTTAGTATTTCCAGTTTCTGTTCCAGTAAATATCTGCCTAGTCTATAGAAATAACATAATACCTCAAGTTCAGACGGTGAAGTATCTCGGTGTAATATACGACTCTACTCTCTCCTGGCGGCCACACATTGAGCAAGTTTCTGCAAAAGGAGTTCGGGCCATTGGCATCCTGCGCAGGCTTTGTAGTGCTAGGTCAGGCATGAGAAGGCATACGCTTCTGATGATTTATAAAATGTACGTCCGCCCAATTTTGGAGTTCGGGTGTGTTTTATTCTCAGGAGCTCCGGCCTATAAACTTCGCCCTCTTGTGCTTTTGGAGCGTGAGGCGTTGCGCCTTTGTCTGGGGCTTCCAAAATATGTCGCCAATGCTGTTCTGCACCTTGAGTCGCGAATGCCTTCGTTATCAGCTAGGTTTCGCCTTTTAACAGTTCAAACATTTTTAAAATTGTGCGACTCACCTCTTCACGCTTCCAGTATAATATTTATTAGTCAACCTTCCGCCTTTTTTAGTGCTGCCTGGTCTCGATTTCATACCCCGCAGATATGTTACGTGCAGTCCCTCCTTGATCGCATAAATATTCATTTCACAGATGTCCGCCAAATATATAACAACTCCTCATCTGTCCAGATTGAATTCGATGATATTTTCCCATCGAATGCAAAGCTGCAGCCCTTCCCGCTTCTTCAGGGTCTATTGCAGGACCACCTAAGGTCCTTTCCCTCTCATGTTCTTATTGCTACCGATGCCTCGCAGAATCGCGAAAAGGCAGGTGTGGGAATTTTTTCGCCTTCACTGGATTGGTCTTTTTCTCTCCGTCTTCCTGACTTCACTCCAATTTTTCTGGCTGAATTATTAGCAGTAATCTTAGCCTTAGGAAAATTAGAATCTACAGTTTCCCAGGTCGTGGTTATGACAGACTCTATGTCCATTGGCTCTTCCTTATCCTCACCCACTGACTCTCAGCCATTACGCCTCTTTAAGTTCCTGATTCCGCTCCATCTAAATTCGGTAAGGTTGCTTTGGGTACCCGGTCACATGGGCTTTCACTTAAATGAGGTTGCAGATTCCTTAGCAAGAGCCTCTCTCAGCGGCCCAATTGTTGCTGTCCTGCCATCATGTGCATATACAGCTGCGGTGAGGTTTCGCAGCTACACATTATTTCAGGAATTTGCTGCCTCGGCTCTTACATCATCTCCCGAATATCAGCATCTTCTGCATCCTTGGAGTAGCAAAGACTGGCGCTCACGCAGACTAGAGGTCTCTTTCACGCGCTTGCGTTGCCGGGTTCCCCTTCTAAATTTCTACCTTCACAGATCTGGCCTGGCAGCTTCCCCACTGTGCCCTTTTTGTGCCGAACCTGAGACAATAGATCACTTCCTGCTGTTCTGCCGCCGCTTTTCTCATTTGAGGAAGAGTATTTTGCAGATTCCATTTCATCAACTGGGCTTGCCTGTGTCTTCCGCGGTTGTTCTTTCCATTGGCGCTTCTTTGCTTGGACGAAGCGACAGGAGTGTGCGCTCTGCTGTGCAAAATTTTCTTCAAGAAACGCAGCGACTCCCATTCTAATTTCTTTTTCCCGCCCTCAATCAGTACGACATTGCA
Source organism: Amblyomma americanum (assembly GCA_030143305.2). NCBI lineage: Eukaryota > Metazoa > Arthropoda > Arachnida > Ixodida > Ixodidae > Amblyomma > Amblyomma americanum. The sequence goes on along the minus strand of JARKHS020025935.1, from coordinate 38,249 downwards.
ACATTACAGGCATTGTGTACTATTATGCACATTAAGCAATTGTCCCGTCTTTGATCTCCAAGTTAACTGGACCCCTTTCCTTCCCTCTTCCAATCTCTCAGACTACATACTATTACCACTCCTTTTCCCGTCAAAACTTTCCTGTATCCAGTAATTAACCGCCTGTGTCTTGGCCACTCCCCCGTAGTGGGTATGTGCCAGCAACGTTTGAGGCCTTCCTTCCTTCCTTCCTTCCTAAATTCAACGCGCAGAAGAAGCTCGAAGGCTTGCCCGATTACGGATCAAAGATCAGCAGCGGTCCGACGCCAGACGCTACAACCAACGAAGACGCAACGCGGAATACAAGCCAGGAGACCAAGTCTGGGTGTGGACGCCCATTCGCCGCCGTGGATTGAGTGAAGAGCTTTTGCGTCGCTACTTCGGCCCGTACAAGGTTCTTCGTCGGCTGGGTGAAGTATTCACGTGGCCATATATTTATAAAGCGAAATGGCTTAAATGGCACTGTCAGGGAATTCCGTAACATTTAAAGGTTGTTCTACTCATAATTCCCTAACTGCATTGAGGGCTTCCGCCGAGTTAAATTTCATCCTAGTTCTGAATTTTCCCTCTGTTGGTATGTTTCAATGTAATAAACTTGAAACAATGAGGAGCAATTTGACAGCACTGATTACAGAGATGGTGTAGTTATTAAAAACGCTTACGTGAAATTAGCGTTGAGGTATACACACCGCACCACATCTGAGACTGGCGGCTCAGCTCTGCTTCTTGTTCACTATAACTGCTTTTTCAGTGAAATGATTCGCTTTTTTACATCCCTCTACTCTCGTCCGAGAAAGATGTGCAACGGCCTTTTGCGGTGAGGTGTTTTCCTACATGACTGCGCCACGCCTAGAGGCTGCGCTCCTTACTGTGTAGACATGTGGCTGCAATTACTCTCAGGATGCAAATCCCGCGTGAAGTGAATGCTGTGTTCCGAGATGAAAGTCCACTGTTGATTAGTTGATGCGACAACGAGGTGCAACAGCGAGGGTAGAGGATTTTAAGTGTTGCAAATGTGTTTCCATAACAATTTTTTTGGTTGAGAGGAGGGAGGCAGTCCACCGAATATCTTGCGCAAATTGTCTCCGCTTATTTAACGCTTGAGCTCAAGAAAAGCGACCGCACATCTTCGTGCGTCATAAGGACCTAACAATGAGGCATGTACACAGCCACCGCACTAAATTCACGGCATTATTCATCACATTGGCTTACTGTAAAAGACTGCAAGCTTGGGGTTGCCGTCATATGTTGAGCAGCACCGCCAGTGACTGGACACGTTCCTTGTGCACAGTACAGAACCACGGTAGGTAACTTTAAATATACGTTGCTCTGTTTCTTGCTTTAAGGTCGGCAAAGCAATCTGGTCCTATTAGAAAGAGGTACCTTCCACTATCACAGTACTATAGCTTTTTTTGTTTGGTGACCTCCACAATCTTGCAGAAAATGCGATTTGAAGCCAAAAGGAGCTGCGCGAGCACAAAATAATAATTACAATTATTTCCCAGTTATACACGTGCTCGAACCACTGCAGTAAAATAGGTTGTTCCTTATTTCATGCACAAAGCTCCTATTCGAACACTAAAATTGACGGGCGGAAGTACTGGCTTGCTGTGATAATCGTGTCACATCACTGCGAGCACAAACATTTACACTATTCAAACTTGAATGGAATAACCGTCGCCTATCTGTTGGCTGACTTTACAGCACATTGTTGTGCACGCTTCCCACCAAACCTTGCAACGCTCGCAGCAGATTTGTATAGTGGTATAGTTTTTCAGGCCTATCTCCTCAAAGTTATTCTAGATTCTTACGATTTCTGTCAATGAAGGAACTTCGTGCGGGTCGATAATATATTTGTATTTTTTTAAGCATGAAATAATTATTTCTAGCCAGTATATTACTTCCAATAGTAAATATCGCTTAAAAAACAAATGCAATTTGTTTGGTGTCTTTGGGAATACTCACAATCGGGCTTCTGTACAAATGGAATTTACAAAATTCTTAACAAATACTAATTAGCAGCTACGTTCTACTTACTGGAAGAAGAAAGTCCGTGGAAGGTAGAACACACACTCAGTTGCCTTTTGCGTTTATCCCGATCTCAGAATACGTTACATATATCATCTCCTAATGAATTAACACAGACGTTAAGCCTGCAGCAGTTACAATCTGTAGAGGCTGTACACATCAATAGAACGAGTAGGATTATTTCCGAATCAAATGATTCTCAAAATATTTTAAATATGACTGCAGTGCTGTTCCACCACGATGACAAATTGGTCTCTAAAATAAAAACATGTCCGTGAAAACGAGCGTTTCTTCTGCTATTGAAAAAACCTACAAGAAACTTGGTTTCCCAGATTATAAAAATAACAATAAAATGATTGCGCCAAGAAATAAGCGCACAAAGGCTGCCTTCCAAGAAATGGCAGTCAGAAAAATTGTGCCTGCTTTCAGTGATGGGGCTTCGACTCGTCATTTCTCCTTTCTTACCGTCAGTCACGGAAAATTGAACGGAAAGGAAAATTGTTCTCTGAGGAAAGGAAATGACGCTGTAGCTCTCTCACGCATCCCGGTGGACACCCGAACCGCGCCGCAAGGGGAGGGATAAAGGAGGGATTGAAAGAAGAAAGAGAGAAAGAGGTGCCATAGTGGAGGTCTCCGGAATATTTCGACCACAGGGGACCTTTAACGTGCGCTTTCATCGCACAGCACACGGGCGCCTTTTTGCGTATCGCCTCCATCGAAATCCTGTCGCCGTGGTCGGGTTCGAACCCGAGTGCTCCGGCCCATAGATGAGCGTCCTAATTAGTGAGCCACCGCGACGGGTTCAGTCACGTTCACTATCCATACATTCTCCAGTACATTGGCTAGCCTATCGTTCACTATTTGGCATAATTAAGTCTTGTAAGCTATCCTGAAGCAAGGGCTAAATATCTTCAATGCGCATATCTATGACACCTGCCAGGCGGGCAACTATTTGAACCCACATTGGCTATACCTCCTCAGCATAGACGGCAGAGAACGTCACAGATGTAAGCAATGCGCCCTCAGAGGGACACTAAACCACATAATCTGGCAATGCCCCTACTCACCTGGGGCTACCTTAAATATTTGTAATGGTGAAGTTTGGGAGTCTCACCTTCGAAGCTCGAAACTCAAAGACCAACTCGAATCCATCCCATTGGCGACCTAGGCCTCGAAGAACCCAGCGGTTCGCCACACAAGCCTCTAGGCGCGGAGCCCCCTACCCCCTCCCGGGTCGGCGTACCTGAGTGAGGAAGGTAGGGGTGCCTCCGATATCGGTGGACATTAATGTTTTTTTATACTCTCTCTCTCTTTCCATTGTAACCTGAGTTATCTGGCAGAGCAAGACAGGCAGGGGGCGGTTCGCTTCCCTCGATCAGCCGTAGCTGGCAAGCGATAGTGGCAGCGGCTCACGTGAAATGGGCTTCACCGGCCACACAATTTTTTTGTTAAATGTAAAGTTGTGTTATCCGTGCCAGACGAGGAGACGTACAGGCGCACTGCACCCAAGACGAACGCTGCCAAAGATTGTGCTAGTAGAAAAAAATCACTCGGTTCATACCATTAAAGTATATCTATGGCATGTAGGCACTCGTGCTGAGCGAAATGACGCCCAATCGCAAACATCTGAAAGCGTTAATTCCTTTTCTTCTTTTCTCTATAGCAGAAACCAATCGCGAATGTAGAGTCACTTGAACCTCTAATAGGTTTGTCGATTTGAAACTCACTGATTGTTAAAAAATGCAGTTATAGTACAGGATGTATCGATGCCGAAGTAGTTTATTGGGCTCTCGAGGAAGAGGGCTGTAGTTCAAATTGTATTATCACCGCCGTTCAACCGTTAATTTATAAAAGCGCCACCACTATCATCATCATTGTGACTGCACCCCTTGCAGGTCAAAGCTGTTTACTATATCTCAGCAAGTAACACTGTCATATGCCAGCTGTGGGCAACATGTCCTCCAAGTTTCATAATCTGATCGAACCCTCCTATTTTTCTGCTTCCCTCTGCTACGCTTGCCTTCTCTTGCAATCCAGTACGTTACCCTTAAGGATTATCGGTTATCTTGCATTCGCATTACATGCCTTGCCCAGGCACATTCCTTCGCGTTGGATTAACTTACGGATGAACTAAGCAACATTGAGGTCGGCAAGGGTCGGGCAGGCTGGGCCAGAGCCGGTGCAGAGTCAAAACCTCACGGCCGATGCAGGATTCCGAACGTACAGGACCATGATGCTGATCGCACCCCGCACTTCCACCGAATGTTGCGTGGCGGCTACCCGAAGAATGAGGCGCGGAGAGATGATTTTAATGGTAGCTGGCGGAGCGTGAGCTCCGCTCCGTGCAGTTGCCACCTTCGTCTTCTTTGTGACAATACGCTAACTCACAATAAACACTTGAGAGTGCCTGCAGAAAAAATCTCATTCTGCTGGTTATTTCACATTCCCAGTCCGGATCTGCCGCTACTATCTGCTCTTAGTAGTTATATACAGAGATAGAAAAAATGCATAGGACACTGCATCTAAGTTGCCGTTGTGAAAGAAGCTTCGGATGAAAGTGGGAAGTATTTTCGCGCCATATTATTTGGGTTTTGTGGAAGAATATTGGTGTAGTACTGCAAGAGTAAAAACATGCGGAGTGCCTGATTTGCTGTAGTCTTTGAGCTATTCATGTTATTTTTTGATAAATAGTGGCTCTTGAACAAGCAGGTAATTATAACATTTTTATCATAAGCATAGCACAAATGGTGAAGAGCTGACGGCAGGGCTCACCAAATAGTTATGAAGACATTAATTTTATTGAAATGAACCATATCGCATGTAATAAAATTTTCTTGAACGTTATTAAACTATTTATGCATCAGGACACATTCTTTGGCTATAAATGGCGAGCAGAATATTCGCTGTGCGTTCACAATTTAAAGGCGAACTGGTCATGAACTTCACACAAGTCCTATATTGACAATATTGTGCGGGACAATCTAGCTCCAGGGCTCGCGAACCTAGTTAGGTGTTGTTACTATATTAAAAAAATGACTGTTTACTACGTTCTAGAAAGATAAATGACTAATGCGCTCTACTCCGAAGGGTGACTCCGCTCGTACCATAAAAACAAGGAGATGATGCAGTGAGACACGAGTGTCGATTTCACTGGTATTCATTGCACAATTACTCTTAGAGGTGAGGCAGTGCTCAGAACACCCATCGATGAATATCTGGGTGCAGGCTAGTTGGGAATCCTCATGGAAAGAGGCGGCGCGAAGCAACAAGGACGAAAGAGAGATACGAGGACACAGGACAAGCGCTGAGCTCAGAGCTTGTCCTGTGTCCTCGTGTCTCTCTTTCGTCCTTGTTGCTTCGCGCTTCCTCTTTCCATGAAGTTTATGCTTATCCAATATTCCAATCATTTTTTTCGGAATCGCCGTACTCCTGCTGAGCGCACGCCCTGTGCAGAAGTGCTTATATCCTGCTATCCTTCTAGTTGAAATATAAAAAAAAGAGCCAGCTCAGCAGGGAATTGAACTGCCATCCTCTGTGTTGCAAGCCGCGCACGCTACCCCTCGACAACCGCTAGAACAGGCCCCATTACTTTGGAACATATATGTCTTTCATTTCGCTTTCTGCGTGCTCTTTGCGATATCTAATGGTACAATTTTCCACTACTTCACAAATCCTTGCTGGTCTAGAGTTGGCACACCTCAGTACTCGATGAAGCACTACACGCAACAGGTGCGCACTGCGGAAAATCTTCGCTGGGAAAGAACATTATGATGGACGGTACGTTTAACGCAGTCATTCGTGAAGCGAGATAACTGTTGTCCGGCTGCGTAATTCTGTGCATGAAAACCCTCTGTGCCTTCAGTTGCGCTCATATCGAGCATTTCCACCGTTACATCGTGGCAATATGAAGTATTCAGACATATGTTTCGCCGCCAAGAGCAAAGGAATAACTTATTTACCTTCACCGGAATAAATGATGGGCCTATATTTCGGGACATGCGGGTCTCCCGTGACGTATAGCTCACTGCATTATACAAAACCAAAAACAAATTAAGCGACCTGCGTCTCCTTCAGGCCATAGTGTGCGCCGTTAGCTCTCCTTTTGGCACGAGGAAACGTGTCATTCTTTAAGCAATTTGGGAGGTGAGAACCGCAGCTAGAGAGTACAGTAGCCAGTTAGCTATACCTCATAAAGCACAAACTGCGTAAAGCGCAAAGCAGCGCTGCGTAACGTCTGTGGGCACAATTACTGAGGTCGCAAGTATGTAATTAGCGGGCCAATTCAGGTGCTTTCCTGGTGAGAATGAGGTTTTTGTAGCATTTAGCTCTTAGTTTCAGGTACAACTATGCTTCACTCAAAGTGTGGTAAGAGTGCGGGCCAGTTGGTGTTCCATGATATGTGTTTTTTTTGGTAGAGAAAGGGTGGGGGATTCGACATACTTGTAGTCTTTCCCCCACTAAATATCAGTAGGAAGTTCAGCGCTTGTGTGTCCTCACGTCTTCATTGGGTCTTTCGCTGTGCTGTGGTGATATGGTTTTATCATTTCACTCAAAGGATGGAGTCTTTCACAAATGTTCTGCGTTATAGGCCAATAAACACCTGTTCGCTCATCTCCATGTGCATTCGATACGTTGTGCCAGTAATGATTATATTGGAAAAGTTGCATTTATAACAGCAGTTCTCCAAATCTTCTCGCAGGTGCTATTGCGGAAACTCCTTCAGAAGCCCATGGTGATATCTATCCTGTGTCTCACCTTCTTAGCAACATTTTCGGAAGGGACATACATAAACAACGCGCAGATGACACTGACCTTCAATGCGGGTATGTATTAGTATAGGCATAGAGTCTAAGGTAATCGGCACACCTATTGCAACCGAAATTTTTTCACGAATTATTCATGGGATAGAGAAGAGCGAAACAAAGCCATCTGTACTCAGGAGCAAGTGGAAGCTTGGATGACCCGCCATAATTACGTTCCGCGAGAGTTATGATCGCTGAAAAATATTTTATGGAGGTGAGGTTTCATACTTGGTTCGCTCCTTGACATATGTTTTGTCGCGCAACAGGATTAGAAACCTACGCTACCACTTTCGACGTGTTCAAGATATAATGTCGTGCATATGTAGCACAGCACATCAGCTCTAGTCTTGAAGAACAAATGATATATCAGAAATTTGGCATTCCCCGGTAAAGAAAGAAATAAGTTGAAAATTGCTCTGGATCCTTCAAAGTAAGACGGATAACTCCGGTGAAAAAGAGCAAAGAAGTACGAGACCAAGGGACGCGATCACTACAGCTGTGAGAAATCATTCCGCAACTCGATATTTCCGGATGTAGTGATTGCGTAGACAGGAAGGAATACACTTGCACTAATAATTGTTTTTCGATTTTGGCATCTGTTCTGTCGGAATCCTCCAATCATCATTTGCTTTTACTAGATTGCCTATATCAAGCAGTAACAGTGAAGAAGTTAACAACAGATATATTCGATATCACTTTTCATCATATGCCAGGTGGCTATTTCATGACATCTAGAAATTTTCATCTTTACAACCTCAGAGATAGCTCATTCTGATTTGCGTAGGTGAATTCCGCAGAGCGGAAGACCTTTACGTGAATGTAGCTTAGTAAAGATACGGTACAACAAACAAATTTAGCGACTGAAATTTTAACCTATGACATTACCGCGCAAGATAATACTGCAAAATTGAAGGCCGTCAAGATTGAAAACGAGCCGAGGTATTAAAATTTTTAATCGGGAATGTAGTTGGAAATCGCTAGTGTCAAAAATTTTGCTTAGTCAGCTCGCTGAGTTGGCTTCCCCGCATTGCAATTTTATGAAACCGCGTCACTGCGCATGATATCGTCAAAAAGTCATGTTACCTCCTAGATCATAAAATACAAAAACTGCGCATGAATTTGCTGTACCATACAGTGTAGGACAGCCATTTTATCAATAAAAAACGCCGCATAGCCTGCGTAACGAACATTATGCGGCTTTTTTATTTATCTGTTTTTTTTTAACTACGAAGTCAGGCAATCTAAAAACTATACTGGCCGTCAATGTTGAGGTCAAACTTCTCAATCTCTCCGCTCATTATAGAAGAAGGCTACCGAGCTGGTGAGGGGAAGGGCGGCGCGTGTTTGTGCTTGTGAGATCAGAAACAAGTATGACACGTTTCCAAGACTATAAACGGTATACAAAGTTAAGTCTTGCAAGCAATAAAAAGCACTGCCGAAAATATGCACGTTTGCCAAGCTAGCATACGCGTCAGTGGAACACTGGGCTGCTCTGTACGAAGAACATCCCATTTTAAGCATCTGCTCTAGCAGTCAGCACTTTAAAGACGACCTGCTTGCCTGGGCAACATTCTCACAACAGAGCATTGCCAGCCCTTCGCTATTTATAACACCGTTCTGAGCGTTTATAACCGCAGCCGCAATGAATTGCAGCGGCGGTGACGATAAAAGCTGAGATCGATTACACAACGAATCTTATTGGTGAATTTACAGTATCCTGTTAACCAAACCAAACTTCCTTAAAAGAAAACTTTAATAAATTTGAACAAATTAATGAACTGTGATACATTTTGATCTCAACTCCACGTGATTTAGTGCAGGGCGAAAAACATCCCTAACTATGTAACACACTCAAGGCTAACAACAACCACAAGTCTCAATGGCCTCAGAACGGCAAAACTCATACCCAAGATTGCAAACAAATGCAGAATAGATGCTCTACAGCGTGTATGCGATCAGGGCCTTGATGTCCAAGCAATGACAACGTTCAGTGCAAGACGTCTCATTACATCTATGTTCTTCAATGCAGTCAATGTATGTAGAAGTCTATAGCACAGACAAACAATCCATTTCACATTCGGTGCAAAAGCCACAACGAACTCAACAAATGTATGAAAATATTTCACCGGTTTTAGTATTTTATATTAGAAGACATCATTTGACGCAATAATCGCTCCAATTGCACATGTTAGCATAAACACGAGCGCGAACGTGAAGAGCTTAAATCTCAATATTCGGAAGCATAAAGCCTCGTTGGAGCAAAAACCCACCCTTCGTCCGGGTAGTAACATCCTGTCGGGTGTGCATCAAAGAAATAGAGTTGGCTGTGAGTGGCATTTGAACCGGTGGAGGTACGAACAGATCAATTTTGCAGGCAGCTGCATTTGACAACTGCGTCACTGCCGCAGCTGTTTTCATCGTTAATGTGAATGGAATATTTGGCTTGCTGGTCAAAACAATTAGGTGTTCCATTCAAGAGAAATGGACCCATACCTCACGTGGTGTCATGGCGTCTTTGGTAGTGCCTACATCATAAGAAAAAAAGAACACATTTTTTTTTTAAATCACATTTCTTCCTAGGAGTCTCGCGATGAGTTTGGGCATCGTCGTCTTTGTTAACTTCCGTTCCGGAAGAGCGAACGGATGGGCTCCGCAGGCCACTGCAATAAATTAATATACCATCACCGCAGCCGAGCACCTGCGTACATGCTTACGCATCGATAGCAATTGAATAGCCTTGAATGCCCTCCGTTTTTTTTATTTCATATTGTAAACTTCCGGAAAAAGAAAACTCGACCACTCATCTGCCAAACCTTCGGGCTGCATTATTCTAGCCGGTCATAAATTCGTAGTTTAATTCCATTTCAAATATTGGAATTCCTGACCGCACACACATGTTTCTGAAGAGGGCACTGCCGACTGATAGGAAGCTCTTACAGCGCACCGTACGCTCCCCGCATCAAAGCGCACTTCTCTCAGGACACAGGCTTCAATGATCGCTTACATCGCGATAAAATAATTTTCTTTTAACTAGTTGCCATTTGAGCATTCCTAATGTGTGCCCATATTTTTATATATCATGGAAAATGGTGAGCCTATACAAATCAAGATTTGTAGCACGTATTGTTATTCGTGAAAAGTGCGGCTCTTTTCTTAGTACATGATTCCTCAGTGGGCATGCCCTTCGCGTACGCAATTTAATAGAGCCGTGCGTGTATTCACTACAATGATTCGCAACCGCCGCTGGCATAACTTTTGCAAGTTCACATGGTGCCTTATGGCGCCGTATCCTGGCTTTCTTTCATCGCCACCGCCGCGGACGCATTGTGTCGTTTCTCCGCCTTGTTCTTCACTGCGCTGGCGCTGCTGCGGTAGCAGGCTGTTTCGCTCTGCACAGCAGCGCTTCGATTCTGCGCAGAAAAAAAAAACCATTTGGCTACAGGCACGAGTTGAAATTGCATATATATTTAAAGTGGCCCACGCTGCTCACCCTTATGCATGTTTTGAAAAGCGCCATGCGCATATCACCGCCATCTCATTTGCCGAAGGCTCCGATTACAATCAGCCTCGCTTCACGCAGCTGTCCTGTCGTCCACAAGGTACAGTGCTTTTCTGCATGAACAGTTTTATCTCATTGTTTCTTTTCATTTCTTGCTTACTATCGACTATGTCGATTGCTACGTCGCTTGCTAAGAGGCGGCACATTATAAGCTGCAATTATGCCACCAAAGTTCATGACTTACAGTGGATCAGAGCAGCAGATCCAGAAGTGAAAATTTATGTTTGTCGCTTAGATTGTTTACTGGCCGCTGAGGGATACATGTTAGTCATTTACACTTTTAAAACGGCTGCCTCGTCCCGTAATTAAACATATCGTTGGCCGAATGTATTCTCTGTGGACTAAAGGTCATTGTCCCGCCTGTAAGGGCGAAAAATTGATCAAGATCTACCCCCCTCCCCCCTTTCAGAATCACCCAAAACTCAGCGATATGCTTTCAAAGTACGCGCAAATTGACCACAATAAGTAGATTTCTCTGCCGCCATACTTATCGTTCGCACACAGAACCACAGGGTAGGAGACCATCGGTCGAACGCCTTTCCACAACCTTCATTAAAGACAACCAACCATGTTAGATGCAATGCTCGTTCTGGATCAAGCCAGCGCGACTACCTGAGATGATGAAGTAATAACCCAATCGAAGTGAGGTGAACATGGAAAGCCAAAGAAGCCCGTTGGTTAGCGAACTTTAGCACTCGTAAGTAACAAATCCGCGACGCCCCCTGATATAACATCCAGGACAGGCAGATTCAAATATCTCCCTTACTATTAAGTGCGGACCCATTATTTTTCCCTGAGGCTTTTCCGAAAACCTCTTGCGTCGCATTTTAGCTGCATTATACTCCATGCATTATGATGTTAAGTGTCCCGTTTAGGGCATATCCTGGCCTCGAAGTTGGCGTTAGCATTTGTAGAAATTTTAGATTTGACCAGAGCGTCCCGACATCAGAAGTGACACTGGGGAACTGAAATTATGGGGTCGCAGCATGAAATAAATGTGAAAATGGCATGTAAGAATGTAGGCTAATATTTTATTGAGCTAGGCGTAAAAAGATATGTTGGTGCCTGAATGCGGCGCTGGATACTTCTGGGCACTTGAACTGGTGCCAAAACAATGAACCCAAAAAAGAGCTATAAGTCACAATCCAGAACACAATAAATACTTCGGACACACCAGAAATGCTAACATAAAATGTAAAATAGACGCTAAGTATACATTACGAAAAGACGTGTAATAAGAATATGCTCTCAGGAATGATCTGTTGTAATCGCCGTAAAAATAAATATCACAAACTTAAGAAATGAAAGGGAAACAATGAGGTGCAAGAATAATGATATAACTTACATCACATACTTAATAGAAACACACAAAAATGATTGCAAGGATATTGAACAGCCCGAGCCGAATCGAACAATCACATAAATTACACAAGCAATATATAGTACTTCTGGAGGATGCCACTGTCCACGAAGAAAGATCTCAGCGCTATGATCGCCAGTTTAACCAGTGCGTGATTCGGCCTTGAAACTATAACATTTTGAAGCCTGAAAGGTTTTTCAAGGGCAGTCAAGTCTTTCTTCAGTTCGGTGCTAAAACTCTCATGCTCTGGACAATCCAGTAAGAGATGAGGAACGTCCTCATCCTCGTGACCGCACGCACCTCGTGGGTTGTCTGCACGCCTCATCCTCTGCTAAAGGTTATTCGTGTAAGCTGTTCTCAATCGTAAGCGGTGAATGAGAGTTTGTGGACTTTGGTTGAGTGATAATAGGGATTGTTAACTGCTAGAGGAGCACAATTTGACAAAAGTGAGAAGTTATATAATTTGACTGGAAGCGCATTTTTTTCGCTCGTACGGATTCACTTGTCCCTTCTTCGTGGAAAAGGCAGGCTAGAAGTCCAAACATTAGCATGAGCATGCCTGAACGTTGCATCTGCCTCACTTTTCCGCGGATGAGGGAATGCGCGGGTATACATTGGAAGACTAAAAGCAGAATTTTTGATGCCTTAGAGAATTCTTTAGCGTTTCGTAAACCACACATCTTCCAAGCTGCAGAACTTGGGCTGTCGATATATTTTAAAGCAACCTGTGAGTTGAAAAACACCACCCAGTTACCAAAAGGGTAGCAATTTGAGCCTGTTGGCCATTATGAAGTGTTGCTAGCGCGAAGACAAAAGGAGACAGCAGAGAAGTGCACGGGACGAGCGCAAACTTTCAACGCATTTATTGAAGTACGTAGTATCTCACGAGAGCCGTCACGCATGCGCAAAGCCTCATTCCTAAGAGCGGTGAAAACAAACCTAAAGGAAAAGAGTAGCGGGACGGGTCGAGAAAATGAATAGATAACAGATTCATTTACACGAATACGAATACGGTTTATTTTCATGTTTTGTACAAAACATGAGGAGATGGAAGAAAAAGCTGCTGAATAGCAACTTGACAGGCTCCCACCCCCCTTGTTTACATAGGCAACAGCAGCTCATACAATATACATATACTGATCAGCATATACACACACAAAAACAACACGTTTTGATGGATATTTTATACATCACTAAAATTGGTGAAAGACAATTTCCGTGAAATGTATAGGTACGAAACGCAGTGTAAGTATGCATGATTGAAAATACTTCACAGATTTGAAAGAACAGCAGTTATAAAACCAAACAGAAGAATTAACAGGTACACAGAGCATACACATCAAACCTGGGAAAAAAATTCCATAAAAGGTAGTGCATAGGTAGTACAATTGTAGCATTTGAGAAAGAGAAAAAAAGTAATTACCCTTTTCTCAACCCTATTTCTAAACAACTAAAGGAATAAATCTCTGAATTCTGTTTTCGAAATGCTCATCACATCAATTTCTTTGCGAAAAAAATAATTTAATACACTTGGTACTGTGTGTCGTAACATTTGTTCACCATAATTAGTGCGGTTACGATGAACTCCCCAGTGCTCAGGATGTCTAGTTGTATAATAATGGGTATTCATTTGCAAGTTTGCCAGATCAGTTATGAGATTAATGCCTTGTTTCTTTTCATCCCTTAACTTTTTACAAAGATGATAGTTATACAAGTTCTCTATGCTAATTAGTCTAAACTTTCTAAGCAAGCTGTCTACTGAGTAGTCTGGTGAAGAATCTGAAATAATCCGGATTACTTTATTTTGCATTACCATCAGTTTCCTGATATTTGTTGAGGTTGTCTTGCCCTACACTAAAAAGCAGTAATTTATGCGCGATAAAAACAGGTAATGATAAATTAGCAGTCTTGTGCTTACAGGAAATAGGTCTCGATGCCTGTAGATTAATCCTATAGTGCTAGCTAGGGTCGTGATAACATGATTAGTGTGCGAGTCCCACAGCATGTGCTCTGAAAAAATTACGCCTGAAGTTTTAAATTCTGTCACAATTTCTATCGGCTGACACTGTATTTGAAGAATATTATTTGGAACAATGTCTCTGCCCTTCGCTCGGAAAATGACTGCTTTAGTTTTTTGGGTAATAATAACCAAGCCGTTGCAGGAACACCAATCATGAAGTTTGCTTAAAGTGTTGTTTGCATGATTAACAAGTTTTTCGTAATCGTCACCTTCGAGAAACAGGCTGGTGTCATCTGCGTAGATCAGGAATTTTGTATAATCGTCAATGTTAACAACATCGTTTATGTAGATATTAAATAAATAAGGGCCCAAAATTCTGCCCTGAGGGACACCAAACGAAGTACATTTAAATGTAGAGGTGCTGTTGTTTACTGAAACAGACTGCATGCGAGTACTAAGGTATGATTCCATTGACTTCAAAGCAACACCACAAATTCCGTAGAATTCTAATTTTCTCAGGAAAATACCCCGGTTAAGAGAATCAAATGCCTTTGTAATGTTTATAAAAACTCCCAGTACGTATCGTTTTTCTTCAAGTTTTTTCAGAATGAACTCCTTTTGATGAAGCAGGAGAAGTTCGGTGGAACAATGTTTCCTAAAACCGTATTGACAGTCAGTCAGGATGTTATGTTTATCTGTAAATAAAACCAGACATGAATGGATGGCGTTTTCAAGCACTTTGGAAAAAATTGGTAAAACAGAAATTGGTCTGTAATTTGCTAAATTATTTTTGACACCTTTTTTGTGTAGAACGCAATCCTTTGCGCACTGTAGCTGTTCTGGAAATACTCCACTTGACAGACAAAGATTGAAAATATGGGCAAGGGGGACAGCAATAATGTCAGCAATGAATTTAATCGGTCGGACTTGAATGTCAAAGATATCACTGGACCTAGTATTCATTTGCAGCCGGGAGACTCTTTACACCTCCTGGCAACCTCAATTTTAGATGCGTGTAATTCCTATTCTGCAAGCCTTAATTTCTACCTCAACTTGAGTCACTGAAGTTTTTATAGATTCGTTTGTATTTGAATGACCCTGGTCATGTATGCTGGACATATGCGCCGCGTACTAAGAAGTCTTTGGTTACTTCTGACTCAGCCCATTTAAGCTAGTAAAAAATTACGAGACACTTTGGGAACTAAAGCGTTGGGAGGTGAAAGCCGCCCATTCTGTGGCAATTTTCAATATTCCTTCGACGACTTCCGGTGGATATGACGTCACACCGTTCCCGTCGCTATGTAGATACCCGAATTATACATATTTCGGAGATTTTAAGCATCAATTACGTTTGGTTACACATTTTTCTATCTAATTTGAAACAAATCCGTCGTTTTTCCAACGATTCTGCGAAAATATTTAATACGCCGTGATGACTTCCGGTGCATGTGATCTTACACCATTCCCGTCACTATATTGACGTCCGCGCTATTTCGACGTATTATTGACATTTTTAAGTTAATTAAATAGCTAATTACTGTACAGTGATCGAACGGGGCTTCTAGGTTCTTTTTTTCCTCCTCTATCTGAAGCACGCATTGGTTTTCTGCTATCTTTTTTTTAGTTCCTGAGTTGACACGTGTGACACCCTCTGTTAACGGACGTACGACAGTATGAGCCATTCAATGCTTTCGTTTTAACACGTGTTGCACCCTCTGTTAATGGACGGACGAGAGTATGAGCCATTAAAGGCTTTCGCTTTAAAAGAGGGATAGCTATGTCATGCCTTCGTGCAGCACTTGCGAATTCATGTCATGGCAAGACGAATGAAAGTTCGGCACCCATGTCAAGCGTCTAAAAAATTAGATACCCTGTTGACGTGATTGTCGCCGTGGCGGAATTCATGTCATCGCAAGACAAATGAAACTTCAGCACCAATGTCAAGCGTCTACAAAATTCTAGATACCATGTTGACGTGATTGTCGCCGTAGCGGAAACGCTGGTATACTATACTTCAAGGAAGAAGAAGGGCCTGGCCGTTTCTTCGCAGAGCCGACCACAGGACCACCCCACTTCGAAGAAGTGGAAACCGGCCCTCCTCCCCCTCCCCCACCTCCACCCCCATGAAGCCCCTCATTTCTGCCGCAAGGCTAGGCCTATTTTATGCAGAAATAAAGACGTATAAAAAAAGATAAAAGACCATCGCAAAAGTAGCTTCATTTTCATGCCGTACGTGCATCATGTGTCCCAAAATCTCAAGAGAATTGCTGCCGTGCAGACTGTCGAAGCTTTGTGGCATGGTGACAGGCGAGGGTTAAAAGAAATCTGGGTGCAGTAATAATCATACAGAAAGTGTTATTCCGTGCAACGAAGATTTTGTTTACAGTATCCCTCTGAGCTGTGGTCAAGTCTACATTGGTCAGACGGGCCGCTGTCTAAATGACCGATTAAGGGAGCATGACAATTCCCTAGGTAACGGTTATGGCTCGAATCTACCGCCCCATTGTAATTATTGCAAATGGCACCCTCTGGTAACGCACGCTTCGATAATCGGTCGGCACGAAGGAAGGCTCGAACGTGAGCTTCTTGATCGGCAAAGTGCCAGATGCATTAGCACGCCCTCAGTACTTGTGACCAAGAAAGAGCAGCATTTTCTGATATCTGAAGAATCTGTGATCTATTCGTTGTCTCCACCTTCTCAGTACTCTTGCCCTTTAAGTTTGGTTTCACCGTTCTTACGAATGAGGCTTTGCGCATGCGTGACGGCTGTCGTGAGGCAGTGCGTAATTCAATAAATCTGTTGAAAGTTTGCGCTCGTCAACTTTTCTGCTGTGTCCTTGTGTATTCGCGGCGCCGACACTCATTCACGCCCAGCTACGTGGATATTATTCTGATACTATGATATGGAGTGCGAAATAAATTGCATATATCTCAGCTGTCGTTCACACTGTTCCGCGAGCCAGTTTAAATGCTCGTTATTTATTCAGGCCTGGAATGGGGACTGCGGCTCTTGATTAATTTTTTAGCACTGGAGCCATCAGTTTACACATAACCACGGACACAATATCGCGTGTAGATTTGTTGCACGGCTAATTGGTTAGCAGCAGGTTTACTGCACAGAAAAGGAGGTTACTTCAATGAAAATAGAGCCTGAAGATCGTTTGGTTTTGAGAAAGACGCTATCTCTTAGTCATCAAGGTGCACTTTTTCGACTCGGTTAAAATGAGGCCTTCGTGTTTACTTCCACAGCGTCCCTGTGGGCGAAGTGATATGCAAGGATGAACCCAGGCCATTGGAATGACACATAAGCGCTACAGAATCATACTCTTAAAGCGGAGCTTAAGAACATCCCAAATTTTGACGTTCTCACCAGTGAATGCGATTAATCACGAGGTGATGCCACATGAAATTGTCGCTCGTTTCGGCATCCCTCACAATCTGTTGTGGACGATGCAAGCAGTCTACAGCGTTGAAGCTTTATCGCTTGATAAATGTGTTGAATATATATCTGGTGCCTATAGTTTTCAATTTGTTTCCGCCTCTGTTCTTTGAACCTGTTTTAGCTGCAGATTAGGCGTATTGCTTGCCAGAAAAGAATGATGCCACAAGAGCTTTTGGATTGTGTGCAGCATTTTTGTGCTAGTCGCACTTCAATGTTTCAGTTCGAATTGGGAGAAAACGTAAGATTCTTGTGACCAACTGCTGAAACGAGGGGATCGTTGCCGCCTATTTTTATCCTTACGCACAACATATTTGCCATTGACCCATTTCAGGAGGCCATATACTGCATCTGCCTAGTTGAAATAAGTGCTATTATTCAACCGGCAACCAACTATTTATAACTGGCTGCGTGATTATATGTTGCACTTCTCAGTGTAACGTTTTATTTTCAGATGGCTGCATGCTGAATGGCCAAAACATACCTTATAAATCTGTTGTGTGGACTAGTCACTGCACCCAAATTACATGTCATAAACATACCCACACAGTTCAAATTAAGGGGTGAGCTTCTTGACTTTATTATTTATACTTGACACTATAAAAACTGCTCTTTTTCGCTCTCCTTCTCGAGCACAGCAGATAAAATTTGTTGTGCAGCATCTCTTTTCGTGATTCCCACCGAAATAAACTAACAAGTGACCTTAAAATCAGCTGAGCGTTTCCCTTCAGGCTCAGCGTCTACTGATCACGCTGGAATTGTTGACGAACGGGTGAAAATGAGTCGCCTGTTATGATACCCTCCTATGATGACACCTGTCAACCCTCGGAACTAAGTCCCACATACACAACTGCGACAAGAGTGGTTTATTTCTTGAGCTGATGGGCTTTGCGGACGCAAACTGGATTCAAGTTTTATTTTTCTGATGAACGGCAATTTCTTTTTACAAACTTTACATGGCATTTTTGTTGTTTGCAAATGTGTTAGCGGCTTTTATAAGTTTGTTATCCTTTCGCCTTTTCTTGCTATAAAAGATTAAAGATTTGCAGCATATCTAAGTGGTCTGGCATGCATTTTAATTGGTTTACCTGCAGGCGGAGGAAATCGTGTATAATGCTGTTAGTAGCTTTCATACTTATGAAATATATAGCGCGAATTGCTTGCTTTTCAGTCTTTTGCGTTCAGACTCAACGGCACATGCCAAAAAAGAGATTAGTGCGAAGGGAAGAAATGAACAGAATACAACACATTATTTGTTGTTTTTTTTGTGCCTTGTGCCATAACTTTGAACAGAATACAACACATTATCTGCTTTTTTTGGCCTTGTGCCGTAGCGCAGCTGCGCCAACATCGCGATAAAAAAAAACTGGCCTATGAGCTTGTGTTTTCAAATCGCCGATCTTGGTCAAAGCTAACCATTGCCATCGTACGGGGAAGGCGATGGTTAACACCCAGCCTGTGGTAAATGCCGTGTTGGAGTATCTGATTGCTGATTATCTTCAGATGCTTCCCCCGGCATCCAGTGTTCGCCTATTGACTTTTACCAGCGCCGAAATGAAGCAAAAGAGACGAGTCATTCTGGATGCTGTGCGTCTTGGCAGATGTTGGCAGGTTGAATTTGTTGTCGATGATGGCCCGGTTTGGTATTTCATTTTTGCGTGCGCCAGGTGCAAAGTGGTGGGCGTTATGTGCGGTTTATCTGTGGACCCAACGATTATTGTGCGAATCTTTGTCCCTCGCTGAATCCTACCGCTGCCCTCTACTGCACTGCCTCAGCCATGCATGCGCTAATGCGTTGGCTTTCGTGGGCGCGAGAGGTTTCATATGCCGGCGAGCGCTCGCTCGCACGTCAAAACCTCCCTCTGACGTCGCCTACGTAACTTCCGTCGGTTTAGTGGTTCTGCTGGCGTGTGATGAAAATTGGGCGCGGCCTAATCGAGCACACCCTTTCACCCGGCGAAATAATTTTCTGGAAGATGCGGCGTGCTTCTACACCTCAAGAGATCTTTACGGTCAATCGACTTTCAACCGTGACGACAGAGATTGTCAGTGGCAGAAATTATTCCGTAACTTTACATCATGGGGGACGCGTCGGTGTGCCATCGGTGCTGGAGGCACAAGCAGCGGTCTGGTCAGTAATTTCCTAAAGGCGTGCCTGCTTTCTAACCCCTGCCGAGTTTTCTGGAGGACAATTGAATTTAGGTCTTCGCGTTTCTAAGGATGTGTTCGGCTCGGCCAGCTCTCCGCTCCACTAGCACCACCACCGCGTGGCATTCCCCTCATAGTTCTTCAGTTGCACGACGCGGCCGCAGCACCGCATCGACACTGAGGGCCGGGCCCCGTTCAACATCACTGGCCCCATTGAAACTCCGCATGATCCAAGAGCGTGTATAGGACAAGTTAAAAGAAAGCAATATTGCTCCCTCATAACACCCGAGGTCATAGCCAATCAAACTTGCAAAAAAAAGGTGACACCGAAGGGTCTTGTGTAAATACCGACGACTAAATCGCATAATTGACCCTGATGTGTACCCGTTGCCACGTCTTGGCGACGGGCTCGATCAGCTTCAATTCGTCGGGTACTTCTCAAGGGTGGATATACTGTGTGGTTACTATCACGTGACTGTGCACGCGCACGACACGGAGAAAATGCCACTTCACTGCAACGGCCATGCTCCGGCGCCTCATATATTAGGTTTCAATTTCAATTCTAACCCTACCCATAGAATAGAACTAACGGAGCTATCAAAGTTAATAAATAAGCGCAAGGTAGCCGACATAAGGACGTTTAATATGGAGAGAATCGAGCATGCTATAAAGAACGGAGATAGCCTAAAAACAGTGAAGAGGAAACTAGGCATAGGTAAAAACCAGATGTATGCATTAAGAGACAAGCAGGGCAATATCATTAGCAATACGGATAAGATACTTAACGTAGCCGAAGAGTTCTACACAGACCTGTACAGGAGCCAATGTAATCAGAGCGTTATTGAGAAAGACAGCAGTGCACAGCAATGCGTCATCGCGCCAGTAACGAAAGATGAAGTAAAGAAAGCCTTAGAAGCAATGAAAAGAGGAAAAGCAGCTGGGTAGGATCAGGTTACAGCAGATCTGTTGAAGGATGGAGGGGGACATCGTGCTAGAAAAACTAGCCACCCTGTATACTCAATGCCTTATGACCTCGACTGTACCAGAAGCTTGGAAGAATGCAAACATTATCTTAATTCATAAGAAGGGAGACGCCAAGGACTTGAAAAATTACAGGCCGATCAGCTTACTATCCGTTGCCTACAAAGTATTTACTAAGGTAATCGCTAATAGAGTCAGGGAAACGTTATACTTTAATCAACCAAATGATGAGGCAGGCTTTCGTAAAGAATATTCCACAATAGATCATATTTACACTATGAATCAGGTGATAGAGAAATGCGCAGAATATAACCAACCTCTATATATAGCTTTCATTGATTACGAGAAAGCATTCGACTCAGTGGAAACCTCAGCAGTCATACAGGCATTGCGTAATCAGGGGGTAGAAGAGCCTTATGTCAATATATATATATATATATATATATATATATATATATATATATATATATATATATATATATATATATATATATATACAGCAACTGCACAGCTTATATAGTGCTCCATAAAGTCAGCAATAAAATTCCAATAAGGAAGGGCGTCAGGCCAAGAGACACGATCACGATCTCGCCAATGCTGTTCACCGCATGTTTACAGCAGGTATTTCGAAGCATGAATTGGGAACAGTTGGGAATAAGAATAAATGGAGAATGCCTAAATAATCTGCGATTTGCTGATGACATTGCCTTGCTGAGTCACTCAGGAGGTTAACTGCAAATCATGATCAATGAGTTAGAGAGGCAGAGCAGATCGATGGGTCTAAAAATTAACATGCAGAAAACCAAGGTAATGTTCAACAGCCTTGCAAGGGAACAACGGTTCACAATTGGCAGCGAGAGCCTAGAAATTGTAACGCAATACGTCTACTTAGGGCAGGTAGTGACAGCTGATCCGGATCATGACAGGGAGATAACTAGAAGGATAAGAATGGGGTGGAGCGCATATGGCAAATTCTCGCAGATCATGAGTGGCACTTTACCAATTTCCCTCAAGAGGAAATTGTACAACAGCAAAATCTTACCGGTACTCACCTACGGGGCAGAAACGTGGAGGCTAACGAAAAGAGTTCCGCTTAAGTTAAGGACAACGCAGCGAGCCATAGAAAGAAAAATGATAGGTGTAACGTTAAGAGATCGGAAGCGGGCAGAGTGGGTGAGGGAACAAACACGGGTTAATGACATCCTAGTCGAAATCAAGAGAAAGAAATGGGCTTGCGCAGGGCATGTAATGCGAAGGCAAGATAAACGCTGGTCCTTAAGGGTAACGGAGTGGATTCTAAGAGAAAGTAAACGTAGCAGGGGGCGGCAGAAGGTTAGGTGGGCGGATGAGATTAAGAAGTTTGCAGGCAAAGGGTGGATGCAGCTGGCAAAGGATAGGGTTAATTGGAGAAACATGGGAGAGGCCTTTGCCCTGCAGTGGGTGTAGTAAGGCTGATGATGATGATGATGATGATGACGATGATAGTACAATTGATGGTGGAGGCGCGGAGTAAAAGCCTCAAATGTTCTCGGGCATCTCAAGAGTTTGATGACCCATGTTTATCGAGACGATATTCTAGCTGCTATCACAGCTACCAGCTGATTCTGGTAGTCTTCTCTCGGTCTGCACCTGATGTTTAAGAATTGCTCTATTTCTGTCGATGACATCGCCTACCTTCTCCACTAATTGTACAATCTGTACGAGCAGCGCTTGTTTTCACAGCACATGCGGCGCCGGCCACCGATGACGAAGTCACGGAGGTTCTCCAGAGTTGAGCTTCCGACTCGCGCCAGACAGTTCTAGCTGGCTCTAGGCAGCTTATTGTTGCTTGGCCCGACTTCTTATAAATCCGTCATTGATTCCCTCGTCCTGGTGTCTACTAGCTGACGTGACAAACTGGTGACACGGATGTGCTGGAACTTCTGTCTGGGACGTGACACTAGCGATAGTTCACTGGCTCTTTACTTGCGTGGGCTATAGCAGAGGGTCAGCCACCCAGAACAACCAAAGACGTATTTACCGCGCAATTACTCCGCGCAAGGGTACATCACTGAACTGGGGGAGGCGTCGCCTTTGGCGTTATTTTTTCCTGCTGAGGAAGATTCCAGGGAAGGTCAAAGCGAAGTCTGTTCTTTCAGAATTTCATACTATATTATCGTTTCGCCTCGTCTGAATTTAAGAATTACCGCCGCGTTCTTCTAGAAGCCAAAAAGACTAGCTTTATGCAGCTGGTGAGACTAGCCCTGTGTAGCTTATAAATGAGCCTACGCAAGCAGCTGACTGATAGCGGCTTGCTGCGCCTCTCCGAAGATCCGGACGCTTGAGATGCTCGGTTGGCTGCTTACTATAAGGTGGCCGAGGCGCTCCTTTGCGATGTCCATCCCAGTTTGCCGGCGGACCTGAGCTATATCGGACCAGTGACTCCGGGTGTCTATGATAACCAATGAAACCATCTCATGGGATGCCTTTCGGATTTACATTGACGCGATCGCGGCATCGCATGGTAGGGGGGACACGCCAAGGTCCGAGTGTTATTTCGACGGATGCAAAATGCTGGAAGCCCGCGTAATCCACACGCTCAGTGCACGTTAAAGACCCCGGGTGGCCGAAATTGTTCCTAGGCCGAAATTATTGATAGTTGAGTCACTTTGGGATGTTAATACCACATAAAAGAGTGGCGAAGATGCGAAGCCATTCAACGGAGCTACTCTATAATATGCGCCTTGAACGTACAGCCACATAAATTGTCCTTGGGGGCCTCTTTGTCGTTCATTCTGGCGCATGGGACCACCCCATGTGTGGTATCAACGCCAGTAAGCTCGCCACCAAAAGACCACAAAATCCTCTGTGGGGCCTCACACAGTGATTGATTGCCTCAGCATGCAGTCACTACCGCGCGCACCGATGCATATGGTAGCCCTTATCACACCGAGACTTTCCTGCATGCGATCAGGGACATCGCAGTCCCGCAACCTGTAACCTTGGGGTTGCCTCCCGGATGTCGGGGATTTTCCCAATCTCATTAAGGAATGCTGCATAACCCACTCATCTATGCTTCACCAAAATTTATATGCTCATAACAAGCATAGAAATAATTTTGAAACTCAAAGTTAACCTTTTTGAATACTTTAATGGTGCTGCAATTAATGGTACTACTTTAATGGTGCTACTTTAATTGGCTGCAATAAAATAGCGCGCAATATCTATGGGCTAGGGGTGACTCATGCAAAATGGACATATGAAGCGAGTAAATGACCAAAGGATAATGGTTGTGCTCGTCAGCGTTACGCAGAAACCAGACTCTTCTTGTAATGAATTTTCCTCTGTTGGCGCCCAAAGACGAAACAACTGAGGAGATGAGCCAGAAAGGTCGACGTGATTATGAGGCTTGAACAGTCCTCAGGTGCGGTGACTGCATTACTGCTTCCGACACTGGTTTAAAGGTTTTGTTCACTCCCGAAGCACATCTACACAAAATTTAACGCTTCGTATCTCGAACTCTAATGCCCAGTTAGAATTTTTACACTGGGCTTGTGTATGCTAGATTTAGAACTTAACCAGTGGCTTCATTTTCTGCGTATTTGCAATCAATCACTCACATAATCTCTGCCTTTGCGTACAATCTCCCTGAGCATAGCACACAGTCACGCCATTGATGCATTTAAAAATTTCTGATGGCACCTAAGTCTGCTTACGTGCAAGGAATGTGAAAGCATGGAACATTCTAGAACACGGTTTTTTTTTTCATGTCGCCTGTAGGCATTGCATTTCTTTCTGTTGTTTTCCTTTTGTAATTTTTTGTTTATTTAGCGATTTACTTTTGTTTCTCATTTTTACTTTAATTTTTACATTTCTTATTTATTATTATGATTAGATTTTTATTTTCATTTAACACTTCTTTATTTTGGGGGTGTTTTTTCTGATTACTAATTAATGACTAATTACTAATCACTCATTACTTAGGAAATGCTAACAGTATATGAGCTATAGCAATTACGCGATTGATGACATCATAGTGTGAAAGATTCGTGAATGAACAGACGAAAAACGATGACCCATTAAAGGCTTTCGCCTTAAAATACAAATTGTAATTTGCGAAACATACCTAATACCTAACTAGCGCATTTACGGTTTCATAGATTGGGCGTATACCTTTAGCGACACTAATTGCGAACTCGGCTGCTAGAAATGCCGTAGCGAACGGCAAAGGCTTGCTTCGAGCATTTTGATCGCACTAACCTGGTACACTCGGCGTACATCGAAATGCACTCAGGACTGATTTGTATATTATGCGCCTAAATTATTAGTGATTGTAACATCACCTCTAACGATGGTGCTTAAAAGAAGACAAAAGCTTCCCTTAACTAGGCAACGCCCCAAAGACGGCTTTCAGAACAATGAGTGGCAGCGGCAAGCGGAAAATATTTACCCGCGGCGCAAGAACATGCACCACTTTTTAACTTTTAGCTATGCGTACGTCTTCGCTTTTTGCGGTGTTATGGAATTAAGCGTATAAAGCCGAGTGTCACGGCAACTGATCTTCAGCTGAGAGTGCTTCAGTTTCACTACTCCGAAAGTGAATGATTCCTTGCCTTCATTTCAACGCAAGTGCTAGTGATTGCGCTACAGGATGATAACTTATTACTTTTGAGATACCGGACTGAAGGCACAGTGAGTCATATTATTGCGGTGCTGTTTTTACAGCGCCTCCTCTTAGCATCCCAGAGCCGGTTGTACTTACTTCGTTCTCTTCGCGTCTTTAAGTGCTACAAATTTCGGCTCTGCATTGGTTCGACGACATTTCTGTGCCTCGGTCTCTGCAACACGTATTTTCATTCCGTGAACGACACAGAGCACCAACTCGTCGTCTTGTCACCTGGCTGGTCTGAAATTCTTTTATACGGCGATCGGTCTTTGCTCCCAACCCAATCGTAATGCACCCTGTTGTGAGGTTCACAAGAATCCTAAGGGGCTTTTTGAGTGTTTTGTGCCGACAGTCGGGCATCGACAGCGGAGCACTACATGCGCCAGCCCAGCGTTGCGCTTCTGCACATGATAATGGTGTTTGCGAGGTGATGGAGACGAAGAGCTTGGCGAGCACGACGAGCGGAGAGCTGACGTGTCAAAAAACCGAGGTTTGAAGGGAGACACTGCAGCGGAGGTGATGTTATTTAAGCGCGGAGGTGGCAGCTGTCGGATGTTGGGTCCATGCTGCCATGGACCTCTCTTGGATCATCGACGCGAGCCTCCCGCATTCTTTCATGCGTGAAGGTGGCAGCCGATGAACTGAGAGTCCGTACTTCTGAGAGCCTCCTTTGGGTAGCCTGCATAAGCTTACGGCGTTTCGGAATGCCGTAGACGGGTCCTTGCTACGCTTCTCCCGCTGCTGCCAAGTTCCTGGGGCTGCCGACGGGAGTCCACCGGCGTCTCCTTGTGCTCCTCTGCGCTCCTACTACCACCTGGTTCTCTTCCGCCGCTTCCTTCGACGCAACGCAACCGACGCGTCAAAATTTATTCAGTCGCGTCCGTCCTGTCTGCAAGGCATTCCCACTTCACCTGAGACGCTTAGTATCTGATGAACTCTTTCCTTTAATCTGTAGTGTTGTTCCCATGCTGAGTGTGTGTTTTACAGCGAATCTGTATACCTCTGCCATCCAAGGAAATTTTCGTGCCGTCGTCGTCTTCAGCAAAAACCGCCAGCAGTGGAAAAGCACCCAACAGCATGGAAATCGTATATCATAGCGATCACAAAGACGTCGTGATGAAAATATTACGAAAACAAAAATCTACAAAAATAGAAAGCAAAAGTAAGAAAAAAACAGCGCTTCATCTTCATCTTTAACAGCGGGACGCGGCAGCGTGTTGCAGCGGGACTAAGGAGTCCACGGAACGCTATCGTCTGTTTGGCGCGACGCCATGCCCGTTGGACAATTTCAGGAAAGGAAATGACGCCTGTCGCACATATCTGAGTGGACAACCGAGCCGCACCGTTATGCAAGAAAAATGAAATAGATTGGTTTTAAGTAAAGGAAATAACTCCTGGCTCACATATCTCGGTGAACACCAAAGCCGTGCCGTAAGGGAACGAATATTCCTGACGCACGGTGTCGACAATTACAACTACGCGTTCCGGTAAACAGGTTTCCAGCTGCTTCGCAAGGGGTTGACGTCATTCGAAGCCCTCGTGTGAAGGGCAACCCGCATAATATATGATAACGGCGCCTGCAAACAATGCGAAGCACGTTCCTGCTCCCCGCGTGTGTTTTCCGGTAAAACGACAGGCTAAAAATGGAATGCAAACATACCTTCGCTGTCCAACCACGTTCACAGCATGTATTGGAGCCACAATTTTTTGTGCAGCGGGAGCTACACTAGGCTACCAGTCGAGCACTTCGTGGTACAGGCGAGACGTCAGTTGTGCGCATGCGCCAACACGGTACATGCAGGAGGCCAGTTGTGCGCGTGCGCCGTTACCATGGCAACTGGAGAGGAGGAGTGGGTGTGCTGTGCGCTTTGTCGTTTCCCTCCCTCCTTTATCCTTTCCTTTACGGTGCAGTTCGGGTGTCCACCGAGATATCTGAGCATGGTACATTCGGGAGGAAACTTGTGCGCATGCGCCGTTACCATGGCAACCGGGGAGGAGGAGTGGGTGCGCCGCGCACATTGTCGTTTCCCTCCCTCCTTTATCCTTTCCTTTACGGCGCGGTTCGGGTGTCCACCGAGATATGTGGTACTGTTACTGTGCTTTGCGCGCTCGCTGTGCCTAATGGCATGACGTCACACCGCGCGGCTCACCGCCGCTGCTGATTGGTATGACGTCACACTGCGTTCATCACCCGAACCGCGTGTCATCGCATGCGCAGCAATGCGTATAAACACCGTAGATGTAATAGGCGGGTTTATCGCAACGTTTGATAAGGACGCACAGACGGAGAGTCCAGCCGCTGCTAAACGGCGGTATGGACAAGTGAACTATTAACACTTCTGAGCCTGAGGTTGTCGCCTGGCAGTTGGCTACTCAACAAAGAGAAAATGAGCGTGAGAAGGCGAAGAGAGCAGCGGCGACGCCCGAACAGATAGAGGAACGCCTTGCCAAACGGAGACGTCTGACTGCCGCGCGTAATAAACGCCGCATAGCCGCCGAAATGGAGCCTATGGAAGGCGTCAGTCAACGGGAACCAACCGCAAAGGATGTGAAGGCCCGTCGTGTGACTGATCGCACCAGTCGAGTTTCCGAAAGTGCATCTGCGACCTGGGCAATTCAAGCGGACATACAGTGCCAACAAGCTCAGCCAGGGAAACGTACATACCTCCCGCTACGTATATCCCGGCATAGCGAAGCTAAGGCACTGCCAATTTTTGTTTCGTTTTTCGTTTCTTCTTGGCGCTTCTTTTATAAACGCGGCTTCGTTTTGTTTTGTATGATATATTTTTTGTCGTGTTCGAACCTGCACGGGAGAGCGTTCCCCTTCGGCAGTCGGAAACGCGTTACAAATTCGCGACAACTGTATACACTCAAAAACACACAACGCGACGGGAATTATCAAATATATTGCGGTGTGCGGTAGCTGCTCCTTGAAATAAAGCAAAAGAGGAGTAAAATTCATTTTGTATTGAGTGACTAAAACAGCAATTTTTCGCTTTTTTTCTCACAATGCGACGCAAACGGCAACAAACCCCGAGGGGAAAATGGCAAATAGTTTGTACAGTGTGAGTACTAAAAAAAAAAACCATTAAAAGTGTTCGAGTAAAAATTGAATTTTAGCTGCTATTCTGCGCGGTTTAAAGCAGTTCCTTCAACTCATTGGGCCACAGAAGCAACGGTAATTTGAAGAGTTAATTGTGCACTTACCAGTTCTCCAAATACTCCAAATTCTGCTCGGTGGTGCAGCTGAATTGGTGCGCTGTGGCGTTGATTCTTCGCAAACACGCCTCCGCGCAAACTCTACTCAACATCCGGTACGTAGGAAACAACACAGGCAGCAAACAGCAGAGCACAGGAGCCTCCCACCATATTTGTTGTCTTATGTGATGCTAGCTGTAGGAAGGAGCAGTAGTACGCCTTGTGGGCGCTGTAGACAGGTGGTAGGCGCGAGCCGCTATACGAGCCGCTGGTTTTAGAGAGGGGTCACGGAGTAAGCACGCTACATATAAAACTGCCTAGAATTAAAACAGCAGTTTAAAGCGCTTATAAATTCATTAGGTCCTGGGCTCGCCGGGGACAGCAAGCTTCTATTCGTATTTTAAAGCGCTAGCGTTAACGCTACCATCGTGCTGAAAACCTGGTGTCATCGTAAAAAAATCCCCGGAGATGCAACCTAAATGGGTCACCTAGGTCATGTGATCTTGTGACGTCATGACAACTTTCCCACAGGATTGTTAGCAAACCAACCACCGTGGCAGGTGGCAGTTAAAATAATGAGTGGCCGCGACAAACAACCTGGGTCGTGGAAGTGCCACTGATGCAGGCACCTGCAATCGCGGGGCAGTGGCGCGTAGCTTAAACCCTGGACCACTGCGCCAGGAGTGGCATAAGGACTCAAAAGAGCCTATGAATTTATGAGAATTACCAATTCTGCATATATTAGCTCGATATTAGCTCGATTACAGTTACAGCATTAATAGTAGATTACTAACTAGAGTAAGTAATTTTAAATACCTTGGAGTAACACTCACATCTGACTTACGCTGGAATTCACACATAGATAATGTATGTACTAAGGCTTCCAAGGCACTCTGGAGCTTGAGACGCAATATGTGCAGTGCAACTCCTGAAATAAAAAGTCTGGTTTTCAAAAGCCTAGTTAGGCCTATCCTCGAATATGCAAAAGTTGTCTGGGACCCGTACACTGCTTCCAACTGTCCTAAGCTGGGAAGAATCCAGCGTTTCGGAGCAAGGTTTATATTTAATAGGTATCGTTATTCTGATTCTTCAACTTCTTTGTGTAAATCTGCTGAGTTGCAAACACTTGACATTAGAACCAAATGCGACAGACTCAAGTTTCTTTTCCAGATCGCTAACCACTACTTGAAAATCGATCAAACAAAATACTTTGAAATTAAAACAGGGGAAACATCACGCCATCGTCACAGTTTGTACATCCCAATGCCGCCTGTCAGAAATGATTGCTTTAAATTTAGTTTTTTCCCGAGAGCCATTAAGGAATGGAATATGGTACCAAACTCCGTTGTCACGTCACAATCACTCAGCGAATTTTTAGATAAACTGCACAATGTTTTATGTTCTGCTTGATTTCTATGACAATGTTTTTGTTTTGTTCAAGTGGCAAACACAATTATGTATGAAATTTAGTGTTGATCTCAGTGTTTGTTTAATGTGTTCTTTTTCTGTTTCAAGTTTATATCCACTCCTGTAATAACCCGCCCAGGGCTGACAGTATGAATAAATGAAATGAAATATTAGCCTATTAACGCCTTCGCATCATAACCTTAAAGCAGAGCTTATGCATCCCTCCCACCAGTTCTTTAGGCATCAGTACATCGAAGATCAACAAATGATTTTGTTGCTCGGTTATGGGAAACTAAAAGGTCATTAACTGCATGAAGAACGTTATTTTTCAAAGCCATGTGCTTCTTAAAAACAATAACTGAATTTCAAAGCCGATCATTTCCAAAATTTTTAAACAACTTACAGGTGTCCACCAACCGAAGATGATTTTGTAGACTATCAAGAAAACCCTCATGGACACTGGCCACATTGTTGCCCAGAGTATCAACGATAGGAAAAGAAGTTAGTCTGTATCCTAACGGTACCAGCGGTCAATGGCATTTAGAAGAGTTCTGATGCTTCTCAAGAAAGCTTGTGCATTCATAGTTTGATTTTTCATAGCCGCTAATCTGCAGATACGGCTTTGCAGTTTTGAATAAAAGTTTTCATTTTTACACTTTGAATACGATTTGCTTTTTCTTCTTTCATTGGTTCCTATTATAGTGTTACGATTAGTACGTAAGGTGAGAAGATGCCGGAGCGATAATAGTGTCAGTCAACATAATTTTAAAGCAGCAACGACCTTAGTCTACTAAGAAGTAGATTTATGCTGCTCAGATTCATTAATTAATCATAGCATGAAATAGTGCTTCTTCATGGCTCTTTTCTAGGTCTGGCGAATGCGAGCCAGAATTGCATTGTACATTTAGCCTACTGCAAGCAAATATGGGTGGGGATAACATTTAACATATTTAGGCAACATTTAAGCCACCGCATGATAAAGAATGCCCCTTGCAAGAAACTTAGTCCAAAAGTATGCGAAATAGTACAGTGGTTTTGAGTACTTGCTGCACTCAAAATTGCGCCACAAAGTGCCCTGATGCGAGAAGTGTGATCATTTTCTGTAGATATCACCAAGCTACTGACTTCTGTGTCCACGCTTAGTATGATTACATCTGAATAGATGAAGTTTTCACCACAGGGGTGTAATATCACCAAGCTACTGACGCCTGTGTCCAAGCTTAGTATGATTACATCTGAATAGATGAAGTTTTCACTACAGAAGGCTATAATAACCATTCTGGAACTTTATTTTGCTCAATACTGAGGGAATACAAGGAGCCAGTGGCTTCATAGGAGCACTATATAGAAGTTGAAGCTTAATGATTGTCTATGATGATTCGCACTGAGTGCTTACCCACCTTCCAGAGTAGGCGGATTGGTGAAAAAGAAAGGGATACATATATCCCGAAGAAGGAAATATTTTCTCTAGTGATCTGCGCCGCAGTTCTGAATTGGATGCAAGTTGTGGATTATTTTGTGCCTGCGAGCAGTGTCATTCGCTGTGGAATTTTTGACATGGACATTGGCTCCCTTTAGCAATATAGTGTAAAGAATTAGTCATGTGACTGAGCGAGGTTTTTATTAGGAAACATTCGCGTTTTGTCGAAGACACTTTCTTGGAAAAGAGTAAAGTTCAGACGCTGACCTAAGCACAGGATATATCTGGTAGAAAAGTTTTGTTTTTCCGCTCATCATAACCCCGAAGCCCTGAATACATCAGATAAGAGAGCTCCTAGGGCAGTTTTTGTGGCCTCTGATCACGCTCTCCTCCACTGAATTGATTAAGCTCAGCCGTAACATAATTTCTAAGTGACAAAGAAAAGGCCCTTCGGTGCCTTACATTCCCAGAAAAAACAATACATGTATAGAAAGGAGTATTGAAAACAGGCGATAAAGACCAATTTCGATTTTCATACAACTGTATTCAGAGGTCAGGTAGGATGATTACAATGCAGAAATAGATGAGAAAGAAGATGGACAGGGCAAGCATGACTTTCAGTACACAGACTACAGAATGAAGTGAAAACGAGCATAAAGAGAAAGCAGAGCGTGTGTTTGCAATTTCCGCACAAGGGTTGCCTATCGATTTGTAAGGAACTTGTGTGGTTGGTGATTACAGTTCCATTCTTTCAGTAGTTCACAGGCACTGAAATCCTCATATCGGAAACTCCGAAACGCCGATCTCTTCAACCAATACACGTGCCTATCACAAACGCCATCCGGTCGCCGAATTCTTGACCGACTTGATATCCAGCCCACCATCACCTTTCAGGAGTGGGTACGAGCACCAGAAACCTCGAGACGCACCCTCAGATTCCGACCAATTCCCCGCAACATGTCACACTCTGACCACAAAGGCCGTTGCGAGGCGCGTGCGGAAGCACTGGAACGACATAATGGTCGACAACAACGCGTTTATTACGTGGACATTGCCGGTCCCACAGCGGCAGGACCATCAAAGTGGCGGGACTCATGTCCCGCGCCTACAGCACGTCACACGCACAGGAAATCGTGATTGCACTCACACTCTCTTTCCCACAAGTGAAACACATCATAACCGACTCGAAGGAGGCCTGTAGAAATCATTAGCTGGGCTAGATACCTCGTTTAGCCTGGCGCATCCTACGAAATTGCGGTCGGTCCAGAGACCATTCAAACTGCAACTTTATCTGAGCTCCCAGCAACCAGGTACTCTAGGGCAATGAGTTAGCCAATCAGGCTGCCCGCGCGCTCTTGACCCGGGCACTCACACTTGCTCAGAAAGCCTACACCAAGACTATTCAATCTCTAATTACATTAAAAGATGTCACTACATATATAAGGACAGTCATCGTCACTTTCCGGAACCCTGTATCTCCAGAGACGAGACGAATGACTTTCTCAAAATATTTACAAATACAATGCTGCGCCCGGCTGTACTCAAACACTTGAACTCAGAATTTGATGGTGGCTGCAGCCCGTGAGAAGCGACGTTCTCGGACGTTTTCCACATGATCTGTACCTGGCCTTCCATTCCTCACCCTTCCAAATTCTTCATCTCCAACACTTCTAGGGAGTCCTGGGTTGCGGCGCTGCTCAGCTGCCGTGACCTACAGTCCCAACAGACCTTGGCCGCCAGAGCACGAGTGGCGCTAGACATCACTGGAGCCTCGGAATAGACGCTCTACCTTGATTTGTGTCGACCTGGGCCACTAGGGCCCGGGCCCAAACACCTCATTGTCCATAAATGTTTACCACCACCACCACTGAAATCATCTCCACATGATGCGTGGGGGGTGCGACAGGCGAGTCTGGTATACGAAAAGCAATGACGTGGACTCGACCTCATGCGAAATTTCGAATTGCAGTTTGAAATGCGAAAATGCATACCGGGATATTGTATTGAGAATTGCCAGGGCAATATCGGATTCCTCTGGAGCTTCGGTGGATGTCTCTGAGGGGAGTGTGTGTATACTGATGGGGGAAAGAGTGGTCCTCTGCGGCAGCAACTACAGCTTCATTGTCCGTGCAGGCTGCGTCTACCCATATTGTGCCCGGTTCAGAGCCGTAATGTCGGTGCAATCCCTGTTGCGCGATCTGCGCGCTTCAGCCACTCATGAAAAATTGGCTTTGATTCAACCTAGCTGAATCTAGTAAGACTAAGGAGAAGCTCGGCTACGCATGTCACTATTATTTTGTCACTCTCCGCTCTGATCACAGGATTCGGCAAACGGTGGCACAGTTATTACTCGAGGCGAAGGAGGTAGCGGCGATGAGCGAGTGAACCTGCCGCGCGGCTGCGAACGAAACATATGTTCTGACATAACAGACACACCTCCGGCCCTCCTCTTAGGTGAAGGTCATTGTTCAAGCGGTTTTAATGTTGAGCGTTTCGCTTCAAAAGTATAAAATGGCTTCCGGAATAGAAGATCTGCACTTTCTTTTTAACGTCTGAGAAATATCTAGACCGCGCCATGACAGATGAAATGATATTGACAGAACGAATGAAGGGAAAGGAAATATTATCCGCCAACACTGCCTCAGTGTTCGGCTTAAGAGCGTTAGCTATGGAAGCTTCAAGTGTTTACATCGCTGTGCTCAGCAAACATGCAGAAGACTAAATGAAAACATCAGTGCATGTTTCCTTTCCGGAAACATCCCTACTACGACAAAAGCAACGCCGTCTTCCTCATGGAGTTTGCACTATTATTGTGATTTACAGCCACTTTCGCTATATCCAGTGTACTTTTTTAGTTACATCAGTTCATATATTTCATAAACCTGCGCATCACTACACAACATATCGTTTGGCACCAGCAGGAACCACCTGCGACAAACGGTTCGGCGTAATCGCCGTCTGAAGGTCCTCAGAATGCACGGTTTGGGGTTAACAGCTTCGCCTGCTTTCACACACATAATGCGAACATCATCTGTTGAATGAAAATAAGCTTATTAAAATCTGCTCTCTTTATAAGTTGCATCCTCGTTTCAGAAGACGGATTGGCCCACTCCTCCGCCGACTACAAGGGAGATTAAGTCCGAGTTTCTAGTATTCGAGAAAAAAGGACTCCAACCTCGAAAAAATCCGTTTTCTTTTCGAGCGTAGGAAGGCCGCTACACTTACAGAAATAAATACATCCGCGCCTGAATCTCGAACCCGCGTCCGTGGGATTAGGTCAGTTTCGCTGGCTTTTGCACGAGAGCACTGTGCTATGGCCTCCTTTTTTTTGTGAAAGCATTACTGGTACCACTAGGAGAAAAGTGGGCGGTGTGTGTGTACAGTCGCGAGTGAAAAAGAATAGCACAGTGACATCACCGGAGCGGCGAAAAGCGTGGCTGGCCCAGCGTCCTGCATAGAAAACACTCCCGACGTTTTTGTCATCGACGTGTCCGTAACCGCACTGCCCACCGATGCTATACTAGTGCTAACCTTTTTTTTACGCGCGACTGTACCTACAGAATGTACGGAAAATCCCAGCGGTCCACGCTACCGTATGACCAACGCAGCGTACCTAGCACCGCCACTTCAGACAATCCCATAGATGTCATTCGTCTATATAAACACGCAACTGGCCGAGTTCCATAAGGCAAGAGGCCTCCGGCGTCGTGGCGGGAACGCGGACGTGCTCTGCATGGGCTCCGTGAATCGTCAGTGTTTTTGACCGGAAAACCCGAGTTTAATGCAAAGTGTTTATTGGATGTGTTCCGTGAAGTTACGAGGACCATCTGAACACCAATTTTATCTCTGTGAGTAGAATCTATTTCCACTTACGGGACATTGAAATCTTGAGGCGGCGAGAGTCACGCTAACCCTAACGCCGACGTAGCGTCGGCCGTGGCCGAAGCAGGAGACGCATGGGCTTCGCTGGCCCTACCGGGGCTGAGCAGCCTCGACGGCGGCATGGCATCAGCATCGACTGCGGCACACATTACGGCCCCGGTTATTGAAAATAGCCCGGGTACGGACCAGCCCCAAGCCATGGAGCTTGCAAGCATCAGCAACGCCGGAGGTACGAGGGGACCGCAAGAACAACCAAGAGTCTACCCAGTCAACGAGACCCCGTGGCGAGTGATGAAGGAATTAGTGGAGCGCAGAGCCCAGAAGGATAGGAAAGCTACCGGTCAAGCAAGTACACCTTCCGAGGCAAACAAGACTCCAGTGAGTACGAGCGATCCGCAGCAGCAGAAACCTGGGACGCTGGGACCGAACGCCATGGTCCCGAACGCGCCACCGGCGTCCGCTGTAAACAAACAACTGAAGACGCTCGCTGGTAACAGGCGAGATTTCGTACAGCTCCCGAAAGGAGGATACAAAATCGTATTCCGACCGAAGAGCCACAACCTAAGAGTGGGAGATTTCAAGCCCAGCGATTACATACAAGCCCTGGTGAAGGAATGCAACCTGGTCTACATCGGCGACATGCTTGTCGCGGTGAAAGCCATCTCAAACATAATAATAGTCCGGACGCCAGATGGTGCGAAGGCAGAAGCTCTGCAAAAGACGAGGAAGTTGTGCCTCGGAGACAAAGAATTCGAGTTCAATGCCTACTGCTCCACAGCGGAGGGAACTGTCCGGGGTGTGGTGCACGGAGTGATGGCCGGCACCACGCAAGAAATCCTAATGAACCACATCCAAGTAGCAACGCCGGGAATTCGTGCAGTCTACGCCAGAATGCTCGGGAAGTCAGAGTCAGCGCTCATCGCGTTCGATGGACCGAGGTTGCCCAAGACAGTCGCAGTGATGGGAGGACTGTACAGAGTTTA
Organism: Amblyomma americanum; assembly: GCA_030143305.2. Taxonomy (NCBI): domain Eukaryota; kingdom Metazoa; phylum Arthropoda; class Arachnida; order Ixodida; family Ixodidae; genus Amblyomma; species Amblyomma americanum. Next base: position 2,398 of record JARKHS020025935.1, on the reverse strand, counting down.
CCCTTACCAACCTACGAAGCAGGTGTGCTTCAGATGCCACCTGCAGGGGCACCGATCAGACGTCTGCCCGGAACCACAACCCATTCCGCAGTGTCCTAGATGCAAACGTGCCAACGTCGACGGACACGAGTGTGGGGAGCCCAGGTGTGAGTGGTGCGGCGACGCTCACGCCACGGGCGATATAGGATGCAAGAGACGCCTCAAGCAGAAAGGCCAGCAGAACAAGCAAGGCAAGAAAAAAGAAAGTAATTACCACGGTGGCCACAGGCCGCGGTGGTTCGACAGCGAGGAAGCCGAAACGAGAGGAAAGAACGGATCTTCGAGATCTGCGTCTCGGAACAGGCGCGGCGGCAGCAGAAGCCGAACGCCGTTCTTCAAAGATGGAGACTTTCCGGGGCTAGCAGACGCGAGATCCACCGACCACGGTGGCGGCAACGCCTGGGTTCCAGGGAACGCTCATGACGCTTCCGCAACCAAACAGAAGACCAAGAAGTCCAAGAAGGTGAGTCAGTCTAGGAGCGAGTCTCCAGTCTATCCCACTGCTCTAGACTATTCCATACAGGCTCGATTCGAAGCTCTAGAAAAAACAAACAGGGAACTTAGAGAGGAAAACGAACGACTAAAAAGGAGGCTTTCGTTTATAGAACAGCGACAACAAAGAGAACAAACAAACCAAGGAAAAGTACACGGAGTACAATCGCCCTCGACGACAACAAGCACGCAGGGGCCAGCAGCCGTACAACCGCAAGTAACGGAAGCAATAGATGCTACTAAACCACTACACCAAATACAGGAACAACAGAAAACAGTCTTGACGACGCTGGAACAAATCATGACCAGACTGAACGCGACCGATCAGAGACTGGCAGAACTGTTCAGGAGACAAAACAAGAGAGCACCAGAACAGGTCGACCTAAACGAAAGCGCGAAGATCTTCGCGGCGCAGCAGTAGTGTCACATCATGGCTAACGCAGAAGAAAAATTTACAATATGGCAATGGAACTGTAGAGGATTTAGAAACAAAAACGATTTCAACGTACATGTAATGCAGCATAAACACCCACCTACTGTAATAGCGCTGCAAGAAACTAACACTTCGCCGAAGATAGTCGGCTACGACACCATAGTAGATGAAAGATATAAAAAAGTGGCCATTTTATGTCAGAAGGGGGTCACTACGCACAAGCACACGACGCCAGAAGAAGATATAGAACACCTTTTAATAGAGGTAATACCTAAGAAGCGCGGGGAGAAGAGCCTGTTCGTACTTAACATTTATTCCCCACCGCGCAAGAGGAGACATGACTTCAGAGAAATCATTAGAGCGGTGATCGGCCTGGTAAAACAAAACCACCTTGTGATTGTAGGAGATTTCAATGCTCCGCACAAAGAGTGGGGCTACAAGATGAATACAAAGAAAGGAAAAACCATCCTAGATGGAGTGGACACGCACGGGCTGGAAATCGTTACCGATAGCAGATACCCTACTAGGGTCGGAAACAGCGTTTCAAGAGACACTAGCCCTGATTTGACCATCATAGGAAATATCCTAGACTACGAATGGTCTAACACCGGGGAGCAGTTCGGAAGCGACCACTACGTAATTCAAACGCAAATTAAACTTACAAGGTTCAGCACAATCCAGAGGAAGACAAAAATCACAGATTGGAAAAAATTCCGACAACAGTTGGAGAATGAAGGCGGAAGAAATGCGATAACGGACATCGAAAAGTGGACCAAACGACTACGGGAGGTCCACAGAGACAATACTATGACGCTAGAGGTTACCGATGAATTTCCACGTGCGGATAAACGATTGCTACATCTTTGGGAGGCTCGTAGGGGGCTGACGAAAAGATGGAAGAAACAAAAACATAACAGAAAATTGAGACTCAGAATAGCTCAAATCAATAAGGAGATAGAAGACCACACCGCAAACTTACTTAGAGATAATTGGCACCAAATTTGCGATGAACTAAACGGCAACTTGGGTAGCGCTAAAACATGGGCGCTGCTCAGGCACCTCATAGACCCGACAAAATCGAAGAGAGAAAACAGCAAAACGATAGAACGTATCACGCACAATTTTCAGGGCACGGACGCCCAGATTACAGATTTTCTTTGGTCCAGGTACGTCGGAAGCACGCAGGTGCCACCCTGCACCATGGTATATTCAGGGACAAGGAACTCGAAGCTGGATGACCCGATAAAAGAATACGAGGTATACGCGGCTGCCAGGTCATTCACGAGGAACACAACACCGGGAAAAGATCAAGTAACCAATGCAATGATCAGAAACCTCAGTGATGACCAAATGGAAAGCCTGACCGGACTAATCAACGAGCACTGGGAAAGGGGCACGGTCCCGGCGGAGTGGAAACACGCTGAGATTATCGTG